>VZTN01015687.1:55930-68427 GCA_013400515.1 Erpornis zantholeuca | reverse complement strand
TTTCCCCCCCATTTCCCCCGATCCCTCCTCCTCCCGTGCCGCTGTGTCCCACAGCACTTTCCCCTGTACTCTCCGCCCCGCCGTGGTGTGACCCCCCCGCCCCGTGCCCCCGATACTCTTCAGAGCCCCCCCAGCACCCCCGATTCCTGATGGTGCCCTCCCCATCCTTTCTGAACCCTAAAACCTTCTCCCAGGAGATGGGGATCTCTGGGTTCCCTCGGTTGGGGTCGGTGTGTGGAGCCCGATGGTGGCATGGGCAGGTTTGGGGGGCACTACCTTGGCCCCCCCAGGAGCAGGTGCCTTTGGGAGATGTGGAGATGGAGCACCAATTGGGAACGGGGCTCTTCTGGGGAGATTCCTTCGGGGAGGCCCCTTGGGGGCTCCAGCATCATGGGTGCCACAGTTCTGTAGGACCAACAACATGGATTCAAGCTGCCACAACTGCATGTGGGACTGTGGTGACACAGTGACCCCCAAACAGTTCTGCCACGTATTGGGTGGAGTGAACAAAGACAAAAAGTAGGTGCCGCTAAAATTTCTCTGTGGTGCACTGATTCTTTAGCAGTCTTCATCTTCATGGTTAATTCCAGATACTCAGTGATCCTAACATCTCTTCCCCATCCATTTGTCATGCTGAGAACTACCCTGGGTAAAACAGGCTCCCTCGCTGCCCTGCAGAAATTGCAGGGTAGCTGCCTTTTTTAAAATAACATAAATAAAACGTGTAGTTCAGAAATCATAGGGAATGCAGGAGGCTTCGTCGATAAAACAACAGGAATAGTCCACATTTTATTTTAGACTTCTTTTCCTCCCCCCCACCCCATTTTCATTTCAACCACTAATTACAAAGTGCAGGCTGGAGGCTCGGCAGTGGTGGAGCGAGGAAGGAGGAGACGGGTGCAGAGAAAACAATTTCACCAACTTATTTCAGACTGAGATCAAACAAGGTCCCAGGTGCTGGGTCCCCACTGCCACTGCCAGAGCATTGTCCCAGTCGGTGAAGCTGGTGTGTGCAGGAAATAGAGGGGACAGCCAAGGGCCAACAATTATTAGGGAAACGTAATCTTTTCATGTGGTTTTCTGGATAAAACCTCTGCCAGCCACACCATGGGCCGAGTAGCGTTTGGTGGCTGAGCAGGGATGAGTCGTGACTGGAGAGGGTGAACTTTGAGTGAGAGAATCAACTGTGGGAGTCGTGTGTGAATCAGCACAGAACCTCCTGATTCAGGAGGGGGTCGTGGAGTCACAGAATCCCAGAATGACTTGGATTGGAAGGATCCTAAAGTTCATCTTGTTCCAGCCATGGGCAGGGACACCTTCCATGTGTCCAGACATGGACCAGGTTGCTCCAGGCTCCATCCAACCTGGCCATGGCCTCACCCAGTTGAATCCCTATGATCAAGGCTGTGTTTTTTCTGGGAGTTCAGGGAGACTGAGCGTTTTTTTGTGAGTTCAGCACTGGCCACGCAAGGCAGCTGAGCTGAGCAATGTCCTGGTGTGACAGTGTCTGTGCTGCTGGGCTGACTAACATCCACGTGGAGTGGGTGATCCATCTCTCCTCCTCCTTGTTAGGCACTTGCTGGTAGCAGCCAAGCCCTGGAAGATGGTCAGGAGATAACCATCTCTGTGGGAGTGCGTGGCAGGGTGTTTATTTCCTGCCCTGCTCTTTGTCGCTCCCACTCCTGGCACGATGAGCATCAATGCTGTGGAACGCTCCGGGAGTCTTTCCCTGCTGCATGCAGGGAATGACAAGAAATGGGTCAGACACAGATTTTGGCATCAGTGTGACCCACCGTGTCCCTCAGAGAGTACTTTTGTTCCATGTCACTGCACTGTAGCAGAGATGAACAGCAGTTCATGGGCTCCAGGGCCAACTTTCCTGCCATGTCCTAATTTCTGCTAGATGTCAAGTGTGGATGATACCCTGGGAAAACATGGATGCACCAGGCTTGTAGGCCAAGCAGCCAGGCTTTGAGAGATGGTGGTTTATGGTGGTGTGATGTTGGGTAGAAAACTTTCCATGGTGATGTCTTTCTGGAAATCCCTGCAGCAGGAGGCCTGAGACGGTGAAAGTTATGAACTGGTTGTGAAAGTTGTGAACACAGCATTATCCTGTGTTTGCCTCTGCACCCCTGTGTGGCCTCGTGTCAGGACTTCCTCCTTGTGCAGAAGGAAGATGAATTGCACTCAGTTTTTTGGGGGTTGTTCTGTCTTTCCTTTCTCTGCTGGTTCCTCCCCTCTCCCACCTCTCCCCTCATTGCTGCAGTAGCTGCTAAAACTCTGATAGGAACAGCTGCTTCACTTGAACACGTTCCCTTTTCCCTTGCATCCCAAATGCAGGAGCATTTAGAAGCTGAAAGTAAAGCTGATTATAACCAGACCTCACCGAGCCTCGTTATCCCTCGAGAGGAGGGCAGAAAGACGCCCAACTGGATTTGTAATGGGTTAGGATGTGACTAACAGCCAGAGCCAGCCAGAAACCTCCCCGTGCAGAGACTCTCTTGGAAAACATCAATTTGTCAAAGCTAAAAGCTTCCATGGGAATCATATAGGCTGCTTTCTTTTGTCAGGAATAGTTGGGTATTTTTTTGGATCTGAGATGAAATTTCAGGTCAAAACAAGAAACCCAAAGGGATCCCCCACCCCAAAGTAGTTGGCTGGTTGGTCCAGCTGCTGGCACAGATGTTTGGGGCAGGGGAACAGCTTTTAGTAGCAGCTGCTGTGACTTCTTGATGCCCAGCACACCCATCAGGCTCTCCAGTCAGGAGACAGGCTCACCACATGCATGGAGGAGCTCCAGTTCCTCAGGGATGCTCGGGCTTCTCGCACATTCCGACTCCCATTCATCTAACACTTGGGTGCAGCACACCACATTTCCCAAACCTCCTACTCCTCCCCAGCTGGGTTTGGGCAGGATCCAGTGGCTGGAAGCGCCTGCTTTGCCTGCTGCTGATCTGAGTCTCAGGAGCTCCTTGTCTAGGAGCCCAGGCTCAGGTTTATTGGGAAAACTGGAGCAGGTCATGCCTTGGAGCTTTCCTCCCTGATGGGGCAGATGCTTTCCAGGAGGGGGAAGGTGCCGAGTTTGCAGCAGGGAGCAAGGGATGTGTCACCAGACACTGCATCGAAGACATCCCCGCTCCTCCTGTGCCACAGGCGCCTCCAGAGAGCTCCTAAACAGGAAACTGCTCCAAACCAGAGCCCTCCCGCTGCCATTCCTGTGAGTGAGGCCCCTCCATGAGGGCTGTGCTGTCTCCACTCTGGCTGTTGTGCTCTGTTGTGTTTTCTCTCCGTAGTAACGTGCCAGTAGCTCCCTGGGGAGCGAGGCCAGCCCATGGCAGGCTGTGAGCTCCAGCCTGGGATGCACGAGCTCCTCAGGACGTCTTGTCCTCTCTGCTCACCCCACACGCAGCTTTTGCTTTTTTTTCCCTACTGTTTGGCTCAGCAGCAGAAGACCTGAGCTGCCTCCTGCCCCCTGCTCCTGGGAGATAGGGCTGGCATTTGCTCCCTCCCCTGGCTCCAGGGGAATGGCTTTGCAGCAGTGTCCTAAGGAGGCTGGAGCTCAAGAGCTGTTCCAAGGGTTGGAGTGCAGAAATTGGCTTTGCAGGCAGCAGCCAAGGCCCTGTCCTGGTTCTGGGTGCACAAAGGGGTATCGTGGGCTGGGGCCAGTGCAGGGGAACAGGGAGAAGGGACAAGGGATAGTCCTGCAGTGCTGCAGTATCCCCTCCCTGGGCAGGCACTTTGTGTGTGCCAGGAGAGGGGATCAGCGAAGGATGGGCTGGAGGGGGGTGCCTGTGTCTTCCCAGATGCCTGATGTGTCCCTTCCTCAGCTGGGGCTGGGACTGGGCTCTCTGCTTGTTCCCCCAGGCTCCTGAGCCACCCAGCCTGGGCACTTGTGTCTGGCATCAGGGCTGAGCCCGCCACTGATCCTGGTGGAAACCCTCCATGTAGAGCAAGTTTAGACCTGGTCCCTTGTCCAGCTCCCAGAAAAGCTTCCCTTTGCCTGTGCCCCATGTGACTGGAGGGAGGGACAGAAGGAGAGCAGGGCACCAGCTGTGCTGCCACTGCTGCCATCCTGCTCCTCTCTGGCTGTGCTGATTTGCATCGACTCCACTTCCCCGCTGGTGGCCTCGAGGGGAGTGTCAGTGACTCAAACACCACGGTCAGGCTCCCGGGGCTCTGCTGGCTCAGGCCTGGGCCTGCTGAGCCGAGCTCTGTCTGTGCAGGCTGATAAACTCCTGTCCCAGAGCCCAGGGGGGTGACACGGGCAGGAGGCTGGCAGGAGGTGACTCTTATGCCATGTTTCAGTGGGGTTTCTGCTTGTGCCCCCTCTCTTTTGGGAGGGACTGCAACAAACTGAGGCTGGGAACTCCCAGGAAGGGTCAGCACTGCTTCCAGCATCCCCAGCTTTCCTGGGAGCAGCCCCCCATGTCCAGGGCACCACACAGCACCAGGGCTGGCTCATTCCAAGCCATGGCTGTGACCTGCAGGGCCCACACCACACCCCATGGCACGAGTGTCCCTGGTTCCATGTGCTGTGTCACTGAGGTGAGCAGATGTGGATGTGATCATGCACTTGGCTGAACTGGGATGTTTTTTTGAACTGGGACCAGTTTCCAGCAGCACTGACTCTCTCTGCAGGGCTGGTTGTAAAATCCTTTGGTCTGTGTGTGTTCATCTGTGCCCTGGTGGCACCCTGCAGCTCCTGTCCTGGCTGGGGTTTGTGGTGCTGCCGTGGTACAGGGAATATCGAGGAAACGTCTGTCCAGGACATGTCTGAGATCCTCCAAACACTGCTTTAACCTTCTGCTTTAAAATGCATTTGTGTGTGTGATGCTTCCAAACAGATCATATATTAAAAAGGGTATTTAAAGAAAAAAGACCTTTTGTTCTGTTGTCGGTTTAATTTTAAACTTCTCAAAGCTCCAGGCAGAGGCTATGGAAAGTTTTGGTCTGGGAGAAGAGTGGGGTGGAATGGCTGGAGCGAGTGAAAGCTGCTGTTATAAGATCATTTTACAGCTTTTGGTGCTGCCAACTCTGTCCTTGCCACTCCTGAGAGCTGCCACCAAATGCTCTGTGAGGAGGAGGACACCTCATGCCCCAGCCTGGGCAGGTTTCCCTCGAGCAAGACAGGTCTGTGCTGCTGGGGAAGGGCTTCTCTGGCTCCCTTGGCTTTTTTTGGGTGCTTGGATCCCCATGGAGAAACACTGCAGTTCTCCCTTTTTGCTGTCTGGGGAGACTCAAAGAGCTTGGCTTTTTGGTGAACCAGAGGCTGAGAGGGGCAGGACTGAAGCCTATAAATACTTGGGGGAATGGCAGGGAGGGAAATTATTTATGTCCACCCAAGAACAATGTTGGCACAAAAACGAGTGGGCAGAAACCAGCAGGAATAAACTCGGGCTGGAAATGTGAAGGTTTCCATCCAATGTAGGAGAATTGAGTGTCTGCATAAGAGGAGCAGGAATAAAAGCTTGAGCTGCTTCTCTCGAGACACAAAATTCCAATGGGCTCATTTCTAGTTTCTCTTGAATACAGGGATGAGGCAAACTAGGCTGGAGTTGTCAGCTGAAATGCAGTGAAATAGAGTGTATGGAGCTCAGCTAAAGCAGATCCTGAATGCAGGTGAACTTTGCAGCCCTCCAGCCTTAAAAAAAAATGGAGGGAAGGGAAAGTTTCCATTATTTTAATTGAACTTGTCTCTTTGCTTGGGATCTTGTATTTCTGAAACTCACTTTTAAGTACAGAAACCTTCTAGAAATGAAACATTTGCTTTTTCACTGAAGGCAGAAGCTCTGGTTCTGTGGATGAAACCAGAGGGGTGTTCTGACTCTCCTCTGATTTATAAATGAGCTGAAACTTCTTTTTTCCTGTAACTGAGCTGCTGTGAGAAAGGTCAGGCTGTCGAAACAGGAAGCCAGTGTGTGTGTGTACATGTAAATTTGTGTGCACAGCCCCCCTTGCACACCTGTGTGTGCTTTCCTGTGTGTTTGTGGGATTCACCTCCCCAGCATCTTCCCCAAAACATGTCTAGACAATGCTGCAACACCAGACCAAGGCATCTTGTCCTGTTTTATGTGCCACAACAAAAAAATCCTGTGCTGGAAGAGAAATTAATTGGCTATTACCTGGGTCAGCTTTGTTGTTTTCCCCTTTTATTTTTGCTCTCCCCCACCATCAGCACATCTCCTCCCTCCCCACAGCTGCTTTCCTACCCTAAACATGTTGTGCTGACAGCAGTGAATCAGGGCCGGGTCAAAAACTTGCTCCCCTCCAGGGGCTTGGAAAGGCTGAGCAGACCTGGCTCTGCTCACACCTTGGCGGGACCAGTGAGGACATCCAGGTGTCACTGAAAGCAAAGTCTCTGACCCAGCAGCACCAGAGCCATCCCCATGGGCACAGGGGATGCTGTAGCAGTCCCAAAGGTAGCCAGCCCCTGCTGTGGGCTGTCTGGGGACATTCCAACCCTCACCCCTGTCTCCTACCCCTCAGGTTGCCACGACAAGGCCGTGCTGCTCTACGAGTACGTGGGGAAGCGGATTGTGGACTTGCAGCACACGGAAGTGCCAGACGCCTATCGAGGGAGAGGAATAGCCAAGCACCTGGCAAAGGTACGGCCCCAGCCACCCAGAAGGGCAAGAGCTGTTGCCATCCCAGCTGTGGCTAGAGATCCTGGCTGAAGCCAGGCCCCATCATGTTGGAATTGCATGTGTGCCCTGTGGGAATCCTGCTCTGATGGGATATGGAGTGGCTGGTGGGGCAGATGGAAATCTGAGGTGAGACGTTCCTGTTTCTTGTGGCAAGAGGAGCTGGGTAAGTGTCAGCAAATCCAGCCACTTGCCCAGGTTCAGTCCATTCCTCCTCTCAGCAGAAAACCCTTCTGCAGGGGCTGATGGATCACCTCACCTCAAGCTGGACCCCTCCTCTCAAGCTTTTACTGCCCTCATGAGTCCTTTGCCAGCCTTGGGCTGTGCAGGGAGAGCTGAGGAGCCATGAACATAGTGGTGTGGGGACTGTGGGGTGGTGCTTTGGGGTACAGCTGTTCCCTGATCCCATAAGTGGGGACAAATGGGTGATGAAGGTAGCCTTCACAGGATGGGCTGGGTGACCTGCAGCGCAGCATCCACGGGGCTGCATGTGTTGAGGGTTAAACTGGGGACTCTGTGGTGAGGTGGTGGCTGTGGAAGGACAGTTGTGCTCTCCCCTCAAGCCTCTCCTTCCACCTGCCTCGCACAGGGGGTGCCTGAGGGCAACCTGCTGCTTCCCCCATCTGGGTGAGGGGTACAGGATTCCCACAGGGCTTCAGAGGGCAGCGTAGGCTGGGGGTGCTGGTTGTAACCCATCCAATCTCTGCTGGTTGCAGGCAGCCCTGGACTTCGTGGTGGAGGAGGACCTGAAGGCCCACCTGACGTGCTGGTACATTCAGAAATACGTCAAGGAGAACCCACTGCCGCAGTACCTGGAACACTTGCAGCCTTAAGGCAGGACTGCTCCCACACCAGCACACCTGACCCTGACTGTTCAACGCGGCCTTCGCTTCTCTGCAGTCTCAGGAAACCCCTTCCCACACTCACAATTCCCGGTTTTTTTAAGCGTGTCCATGTGGTGCGTGAGTGTGGGCACGACCTCCTCTTCTCTGCCCACACGTGAGCATGGCTACAGCCCCTGGGCCAGGCTGGCTCTGGGCACACGTGGTGCCCCCCAGTGCTTTTGCCAAGCCAGGGGATAGAAGAGGGTGATTTTTCCACCAAACTCCATTGCAAGGTCAGGGGATGACTTGTTCTGCACCTCATCCTCTCCTGTCCGCTTGGCGACAGCTGTGAACTTGCTGGGGGATGTTGGTAAGGGGTGGTTGTGGGGTACCAGCCCCGCTTTCCTCCTGGCAGCTGGGGAGATGCTGTGGATTAAGCTTTGTGGGACAGAGGGAGGTGCCAGAGGAGCCCCAGCCCTGTGTCAGGTTCATCCCCTGCTGCATCTGTTGGGCACCAAACCGTGTCCAAGCCCACAGGCAATTCATACAAGAACATGTGGACCATGGTGGCACCTTGGGGGCTTTGCTGCACTGGCTGTGGAGACACTGGGATGGTGACACCTTTGAGCCTAGAGACAAGAGTCGTGTGAGGAACGAACTTGGACTGCAGAGGCTGTGGCAGAGTCTGTGCAGAGGAAGAAACATGGCTGAGTTGCAGATGCTGCTCTCTGGAGATACCAGCGCCTGCCCAGCTTCTGTGGCATCCCATAGGGTCATGGACTGTCATCCCTGTATCCCTGCCCTTGGTGTGGACACAGCCTGCTCAGGAGAAGAGAGCAGCCCCACAGCCAGTCCTGGCCTAAGCAATGAGGAGACATCCCATGGCACCAGGATGGTTTCCTGCAGCTGAAGAGGAAGGCTCCCCCATCTCACTCCATCTCTGCATCCCTGTCAGTGCCCCAGATCAGCCCCATCATTACATCCCAAGAGCAGCAGGGTAAGGCCTCCAGGACCTGCTCCTGGCCCGACTCCAGGGTTCAGTGCTAGAGGCACCTGTGTTCATGTGGATTCCAAGGGCTTCTCCTTACAGCCTTTGGAAGGAAGCCCTGGCTCATGGCATTACCTGTCTGCTCAGTGGCCTCCTCACAGCTCCAAGCTCAGGGCACTGGCAGCATTGTGGGGACCTTGGCCAGCAGCAGAAACACCCTCATTTCATGCTCTTACCTCCATGGATGATGATTCTGTAGCACAACCCAGCACTGCCAGACTCAGATGTTGAGGTAGCACCGTGATGGCATGGCACTGCCTGGTTCCAGCTTGCTGCCTGTCCTGCCTTGCCTGGGTTTCCCAGGGCCTGAGCTACACCCCAGAGCATCTCACACTGAGCTCTCTGTAGTGTCCCACGGCAGGGCTGTGGTGAGGGAGATGTTGTTTTCAACACCCCCAGCCCTGAGCAGCTGCTGGGGGCTGCAGCCAGGCAGGAGATGGAGACCCTCTCACCTGCAGGCCAAATCCAGACCTTGCTTAGCTCAGCAGGGACTAAAGTTTACAACCTGTGCCACGGAGTGACAGAAGCCCCAGCTGGGAGACAGCTCAGCCCTCTCCCAGAGCCCAGCACAAAGTCCATGGCAGCAAAGGCAAAAACTCCTACAATCTTCTCTCCTGGTTGGGATGGCCAGAGATGGAGACCCTGTGCCAGGATTCCAGCCTGAGCTGTCCCTGGCCACCAGCTCAAGATGAACCTTTGCTGCCTGCCTGTGCTTTTGGGCTGCCCATCACCAGCATAACGCAGCCCTCTCAGGTTTCCAAACTCCATCCCTGCCCTGCACACTGCAGGCTGTGAGATCCCTGTCCATGCCCACCACCTGTGCAAGGGGGCAGAGCCACTTCTGCCTTGTGCTGCCCAGGAAAGTCCTCAAGCTCAGCCCTGCCTCTGCTTAATTTCTTCCTTCTTGCTGCTTATTTCACCTGGGCTGTGACCTTTAGGGTGGCTTCGAGGGCCTGGGAAGGGGTTGCAGGTAACAAACTAAAGGGGCTCAAGAAGAAATGTGGGCTGCTAAATGTTTCTTCTTTAACATGCAAAACACATTTCAACACATAGTTACAGGAGCAAGGCTGGCTCTGGTACTGCTGTGATGACCAAACCATCCCAGCTCTTGATTCCAAGGTAAAGCTGAACCATTTTCTTCCTTGGAAGCCAAGATAAGACACTTGTGTCTTTGCCACAGCAGGGCTGGGTGCTCGAGAGTGATGTTTGAGCCCAGTGCTGCAAGCCTCTGTCCTGGTTTTGTGCTCATTTCCACTGTGTGCTGTCTCCAGAGGCTCTCTGTTGTGTCATCTCACTGGAGGGTGTGCTGTGCTCACTGTCTGGGCAGTGTCCCAGCATCCACGCCTGGCCCTGGAGCCCCTCGTGCTGCTCTGGCAGGAACCTCGTGCTTCCCGGCGCTGGATCACCCGTGGCAATCGCTGCCTTAAATCAGGCACAGCACACGGTTTTGCTGCTGCTTCCCTTCGAGGTGCTACAACCCCCCCGGCGTCTGACCTGACAGAGACGTGTGCCATTGTCTGTGCCAACCACTTCTCCCCTGTATCCATGCTCTGTCCCAGCCTTCCCTCCTCCTCGATGCCAATGAATAGCAATACCCACAGGTCACCAGCGATGCCACAGTCCACGGTGGTCCTGTGACCCTGCCCGGCTGGGTGGGACATGGCTCGGGGTCCCTCAGTGCTGGGTAGCCCTTCCCTGCCTTCCCACCAGCTGCCTTTTCCCAGCTGGTCTCTGCAGAAAGGAGCTTTGAGTCCCGTGCTGCCCCTTGGTGCTGATTAAGCCTGGAGGAGTTTGGGATCTTGGACTCTCCCTGGGCAGCAGGAGTGTGGAAGTGGTTTGGTTGAATACTGAGCTCCCCAAACCAATTTGAACTACAGACCTTTGGTGGGTGGGGGAATGCAGGTGGCTGTCAAACCTGCTTCCACAGCCCCCAACTTGAAACACCCCCTCCCTCATCTGCTCTCCAGCGTTGTCTTCCTCTGTCCAAGGTTTCTGTTCTGTTGGATTCAGTGGTTACGATGTGCCTTTCCTTCTCAGGACCTGTTACAAACGACCTTTCTGCTCTTGTTTATGTTTAACATTTATCTTGATCCCTCCCTCTGTCGTACTATAAAACATGAACATAATGCATGGAATACAATACAATAAAAGTGTGGCTTAACTGAGCTGCAGTGGCTGTGCTGCGCTGAGGGGACCACATGGTCCCATTGCAAATGAACAGTAGGTGAGGGGTGAAATTATTGTATTTTATTTGAGGTCACCGGGCTGGCTGACCTTGTGATGACTGTGCAGAACTCAGGGTGAGCAGGATCACAACTGGTTCCTCTCCTTTGCCAGCTGATCCAGCCTTGCTCACCTTCATCATTCCTCCTTGGCATTTCAGACCAGTCTTTGGGAGTTGTCCTGCAAATGAGCAGCCACTCAGTGTTTATGTCCACTGTTTTAAGACGGGCATGAAAATATTTAAATATCCAGCTGCTGTGCTTGTCCAGAGCAAGATGGGCAGGCAGGTGACTCAGAGGGACACAAGGCACTTCCCTCCCGGAGCCAGCACTCCTCAGGCCTGGGAGCACAGCCCGAGCACTCAGGATCCCAGGAGGGGATTTGTGTCACTTCCCAATGCTGTGTGAAGGCTGCAGAGGTTGAGGCCAGAGTTTGGATAACTCAAACTGCCGGGAAGGGCGGTGTGGAGAACAGTTATGATTTGATCCAGCGTGACAAGCGGCCCCTGGGCTGCAGCTCGAGCGGGCGGGAGCGTGGGGTTTGCAGCTCCCGAGGGACAGCACGGGCGGTGGGGATCTGGAGCTGGGCTGTTGCTGGTAACACACTCTGTTTACATTCCACATTCCAGACAGTCCGTGCTCCGGCCTGTCCCAGCAATGCTGCACGTTCTGCCGGACTGGGCACGCTTCCCAAACACCTCCTTGTTCCTGCAAATGCAGCCTTTACCTCCCCCGAAACAGCTGCCCCCCAAAATACAGCTGAGAGAGCAGCGGTATGGGAGGGCCCTGTAGGCTGGAAGAGCAGCCTCGGGATGCCTGGGAAGGTGGAGGCAGCTGGGGTTTGTTCTCTTCAGTCACATTACATCACTTGGGAATAATTTTGTCAAAAAGAGGGTTTTTCTAGGAACGGGAGATGCAGAGCGAGCGCTGCTGTCTCCTGACGTGCGCTGTCAGGCTGGAGGAGGGCTCCAGGAAAGGGGGGGGCTGCAGAGCAAGGAGCTGCTGTTTGTTAAGGGAAAGCTTAAAATTCCTGAGAAAAAGGCTCCTCTTCTGGGAGGAATCCGACCGAAGCAAGAGGGAGCCCTGCAGGGGCTCAAGGATCCTGGAGATAACCATTCAAGCACCCCGGCACAGGTCACCCACAAAACCTTCAGCATCGACTTCTGATAGATCCACAGGAGCCGGGAAACCTCTGGCAGTAGCAAGCCCTCACTGCAATTCTAGAGAAGCCTTTGGCTATAAACTTTATATTGACTTGATAATCTTGAGGTCTTTTCCTAAGTGATTCTGTGATTTACGCCTCCTCAGAGATGCAGCAAGGGAGCCTCCCCATTCATTGCCCCTCTTTCGAGACTGACTAAGGGGGCGACATTCCAAATTCCCAAAACCGCCCAGCCTCTCTTCCCAGGGAGGCGCTGCACGAGGGGATCCTCCATCCCTAGTCCCCTGTAGGAAAGGAACCTCCTGAGTTTTTTGGATCAGGAAGACGAGGCGATGCTGAGGCTGCTGAGCGGTGCCGACCCTCGGCAGCCGCATCCCTTCATGGCGGGGACGCGGGGCAGGCCGGGACTCGCCGCCGCGCTCCTCCCACCGGGTGGAAGATCCC
Source organism: Erpornis zantholeuca (assembly GCA_013400515.1). Classification (NCBI taxonomy): domain Eukaryota; kingdom Metazoa; phylum Chordata; class Aves; order Passeriformes; family Timaliidae; genus Erpornis; species Erpornis zantholeuca. The sequence goes on along the minus strand of VZTN01015687.1, from coordinate 56,086 downwards.
GGGCGGCGGGGCCGAGCTGAGCCGAGCCCCGCGGGGCCGCTCCATCACCGGTGACGGGGTTGTGGCCGGAGGTCCCACCGGGATCTCACGCCGCTGCCCCCCTGGCTCCACCGCCCCCGCCCAAGGGACTACACACTCCAGAGACACCCGCGGCCG
>VZTN01015687.1:17829-55716 GCA_013400515.1 Erpornis zantholeuca | reverse complement strand
GTCCGGGGAAGGTCAGCGCGGCCCGCGGCGTGTCGGGGGCAGTGCTGCCCGCGGCGGGATGCGGCGCTGGAGGCCGGGTGGAGGAGGGCCGGCCCCGGGAGGCTCCTTCCGTCCACAGCTATTTTTAAAGGCGGGGAGGGAGCGGCGAGTCCTCCAGGGTGACCTCCTTCTGCCGGGGCCGCGGCGGGCAGGGAGCTCGGTACTGTGCTCCGGCCCCTGACAGGGCAGAGGAGCGTCCAGCACAGGCTGGAAATACCCACGGAGCAGCGGTGGAAGTTTGGAGATCGCAACTTTAAAATGGGAAAAAGCGACAGAGGGAAATCTTACAGAATCAGTTAGGCTTGAAAAAGCTCTGAGATCATCGAGTCCAACCTGTGACCGATCCCCACCCCGTCAACCAGACCAGAGCACCGAGTTCCACCCAGTCTTTCCTTAAACACTTCCAGGGACGGTGACTCCACCACCTCCCAGGGCAGCCCATTCCACTATTTAATCACCCTTTCTGTGAAGAAATTCTTCCACATGTCCGACCTGAACCTCCCCCGTCGCAGCTTAAGACAATGTCTGGTCGAGCTACTTTAAAATCTGTGTGCATAGTTCTCCACCTGCTGAAAACGTCTCGGTTTATCCCGCATTTCCTGACGTTGGCATTTTTCTCTTCGGCCCCAGGGCTGACTGATGTAACCGGCAGCTGCTGAAAGCTGCTGCAGTGTTTTGTGAGTTTTCCTTTGCCCTGCCGCCTCGCCTCGAAACTCTGATATCCCTCTTAATTAGAAACTCTGATATCCCTCTTAATTTGTCTTGTGGCTTTTGCTTCACTTTGTTCCCTTGCTGTGATCCAACAGTGTTTGCTTTGATGTTCTTGAATCTACAGGGCCAAGGAGAGCCACAAGTAGCCCTGAAAATTCTGGTACTAATGTGAATTGCAGGAATGCTGCCTGTGTTCAGGGAATTCAAAAGTAATTGAGCTGGAAGGGCCAATGGAATTCCTGCATCAGCATGGTTTAAATAAACAACTAAGAATACCACAGTGGTAAAACTGTCTGCACCCAATGCTGGCACTGCCCCAGCATGGGAGGTGTGGAGTTTTCATGTGGCTTTTTCGTGTGGCAGATGTGCCCTTCCAACAGAAGGGAAGAAACAGAATATGGAAAAGAACACTTAATAACTTCAATTATTCTTCCAGGGTGAAAATTGACGCAGACTTGAAAGTGAGTTGTTACTGTGTAATTTCATCTGTTGACCTGTACAACAATCTAATCATTGTTTGAGGTGATCTTTTTTCAAAGCTGTGACTGCTCTTGATCTTATGATCAAAAATATTCCTAAACACGAGTCACTCCATGAACCTGCTGAATGTATTATTTTTCCTCTGCCAGTGAGAAGTGCATGGAAGAGAACAGAACAGCAGATCCTCCCTGAGCAGCATTTCACTATCTCCATCAAAAGCTGGTGGTTCTTCAGGTGTCACCTTGTACAAATGTGACAGAGGGGGATAATTGCAAAAAGTGTTGAGTGAAGCAGCGAGGTGCTGCTTCTTCCTTGCAGTTGCAGAGCAGGAGATGTGGATGACTGGGCCTGTGCCTCTCCATCAGTGGCTGATCCCAAACCACACCTGCCTGTCTTGTTCGGCTGCTGCAGCGCCGGTTGTGCAAAGGCAGTGCTGACAGACCTGATGTCATCACATGATGACGTGTGCTTTTTATAGGTGAATACAGTTTTCTTACTCTGGGCAGGATTCTTGTCCAAAGACACATTCCTTTGAACTGAATGTGCTGATCCAGTTTTCCTGGTAACCGAGCTGCTTCAAGGAGTGTTTGTAGTTGTCAGCCAGCCACTCTGAAAGGCATCTGTGTGTCAGAGGTGGTGTGAGGAGACTCAGTACTGAATAAAATCCTGTCTGCTGCAAGACTAGAGCAGCTTTCATTTAAAAATATTAAATTTAAAAATAAAAAAAAGACCAGCATATCTGTGGAGACTTGAGTCCCTTCATAAGCAACTGTATTGATACAGAGAAAGTGATAATTGGTTAAAAAGTGCTTTCCTTGCTAGGAGTGAATGTAAGGACATTAATTTCAAAGGATGTTGACTGTGAACTCCAGCTGGCTCTGGTGGTGGAATAATAACGTTAAACAAAATATCCAAAAACACTGAAGGAACCAACTAAATATTTGTTTTTCTTCATTCTGGATAGACTCTTTAATGGAGCCTGTCTAAAGGGAATTGTTAATCTGTAGACCAAAACAACTTTTTCATACAGAACAGACACTGGATTGTGCTGGGTGTTTTTGTATAAAAGGCAGCCCCGGTGCCGTCAGAGCAGTGGACAGCATGTCGTTTGTTCCCCTGGGAGATGTTCTGACAAACTCTGGAAAGAACAGCTTTCATGTCAGCACCACTGCCTGCACTGGCTCCTCTGTGCCCTCACAGAGCTCTCCTTTCACTACCTGCACTGCTCAGATTTCTGGTACTCTGCTTGCAGCAATGATTGACCTATTTCCATCAGTCTGGCTAATCATTAGTTGACTTAAAATTGACACCTCCTTGTTGTCTGGGGGCTGGATTTGTTGTTATGGTCTGGTGATGTTTTCCTTAGTGTTCAGGGAATGTTGTTGTCCTTCCCAGAGGCTGCATGAAGAGCTTCCCTATGTTTTCCTGTCATTTTTCCTATTTGAATTTAAGGTGCATCTTTTGAATTAATGTCTTGCTTTATTACTCTGCATTTCCTGTTCTTCCTCTGCTTGAATGCCCTTCTTAAAGCCCCAGGCTTGACAGCCCTGGCTGAGGACCTGAGCCTGATAGATGGTGGGGACATTCAGCAGAGAAACAATTCTCCAGGTGTTTAGGGTGGGATGTGTTTGTGCTTTCTGTGCACCATATCCTGAGTAGAAACATACACTGGGGAATATGACTTGGAGGTAGAATATTTCCACTGAGAATTAAAGCCAGGCCACATCTCATTCCTTAATCTTCAAATTAAATTAAATTTCAGGAAGGATTTATGTTGGAGGGAGGGAAGTTTAGTGTTTGAATTTGTCACACCTTGACTCTGTTGACTTTCTCCAGCTTGGCTGGGATGCTGACAATGCTCCCAGACATGCTCTGGCCATCTGTAATGTCCTTTTCCTGACATCTTGCACAGCCAGTACAAAACCCCTCTTGCACTGCTGAGCTGTGTGTGTTGCTTGCGACAGGTGTTATCACCCTGCTGCAAGCCTCTCCTTTCTAATTTTTTTTAACTACTGATCAAACTGGTCTTCATTTTGAGTTAATCTGTCTGGTGCTCCAAGCAAGACTCTTGCCCAGGAATATTATTTTAAAAAAACCCCAAAACTTGAACTACGGGTTATGAGAGGTTATTTTTCCCCAGAACTGTATCTGAGCTTTGTGCAGCTTGAGATGGTTTCCAAGTGTGATTTTAAGCATTTTGCAGAACTGAGATAGTTGGATAACTTGAAATACTCACCAGAAGTATGTCTGGCAGGTGCCATTAGGTTGAGGGCAACAAATTCAGAAGGCTCAGTCCTTGTCTCCCTGCAGGTGGGCAGTGGTAGGAGGATGCTGAGTGTTTTCCCAGGATGTTGTCACCTGCCTTGTTCTCAGTGCTCTGTTCCTTTGTTTCTGCTTTAGGCACCTGGCAAAACTGAAGGTCTTTTGACATGGAGTGACACTGTGCCTCCTCTTTGGAATGTCATTTATTTCTTCTTCCATAAGGACTATCCAATTGAAATTTTCATGTACCAGATAGGCTGCTGTTTTCAGGAGCCTGCTTCCAAGGTGGAGGCAGAGAAATGGAGCTGCTCTGAGGACTGGAACTTCAGAAGAGATTCTTCCCTGTGAGTGTGGTCAGGCCCTGGCACAGGGTGCCCAGATCCAGTGGCTGCCCCTGGATCCCTGGAAGTGTCCAAGGCCAGGTTGGCCAGGGCTTGGAGCAGCCTGGGATAGTGGAAGGTCTCCCTGCTCATGGCAGGGGGTTGGAACTGGATGGGCTTTGAGGTCCCTTCCAACCCAAACCATTTCAGGAATTGATGAACTGCTGGAGCTGCTATTGTTCAGCAGCTGCAGCACCCCTCTCCTGCTGCTCTCCTATATTCCCATGTTAGGAAGACAATCCAAATGTAATTTGAAGCTTGCACTATAGCTAACACAGACACTTCTGCCACTCCTGCTGCTGTAGCTCTGTTAACAATGGATTCCTTGTTTATAACTTTGGCAATACCAAAATTTGACATCGTTGAGTTTAAAGTGATTTACATCTTGCTGTGCTGAATAGCTGAGAGTTCTGTCACATTCCCCCATCCAGGCATTCATTCAGCACCAGGAATGAGACACTAAAATTTCTCAAATATAGAATGCCTGAAGCTGCAGTAAAACAACTATTTGGATATAAGGCCTAGAACTATTCCTACAGAACAGCTGTAAAACGTTTTAACTGTGCCCTCCTATTTGGAGTGGGGAGACAGGTCCTGGAAAATCATTTGATTAAACAATATTAACAACTGCTTTTAGGCTCTGATCCGTCTAGTAAACAGCCTGTCAGGCTTCTGAACACCTGGCAGCATTTTGTGGCTTCTGGCATTAGGTGCTCTCTGGTTATTTACTATTCTTAAAAGTAAAATGGAGTTTATATAAAATCCCCACACTTGATAAGTGGTGGATGCCAGCTCAGAGTTGCTTGCACAGCTCTGCATTTGTGTTTGTCATGGCCGGGGGGTGGGTGACAAAAGGCAAACTCCATGGCCTCCAGTGTTTGAGCAAATCCAGTTGCTTTGACTGGATTTGTTCGTGTGCAGCTGCTGTGTTCAATTGAAAGGCTGTGTCAGGAGAGTTGCCTCTGTGAAGTGCTCAGCTGAAACCTCCTCAAGCCCACGTATCTCATCTCTGTCTCTTTCTGTATCATCTGAAATCCAAACAGTTTTCAGCTTTCCATGCTCCAGGGGCAGCCAGTTCTTATGTGGAAATAATAAATGATAACCCCACTTCTCTGCACAGAAATGGAAATTTGTTGCCTGCCTTCTTGACTCTTCACGTGTCCTATTTAAGCAGATATCTTTTCATTTGTCGTTTTTGGACTGTCTGTTTTGCCATTTGCAGCTTCAGCACTGTGATACAGATTTATTCTGATTTTAGAGCACTCATTTGGAGAAACAGCACAGTCGGGGGCAGACTTTTTCAGGGACGAAGCCTTTGTGCAGTTCAGTTCCCAGTGTTTTTTTTTTTTAGCAGAACATTCTTTAAATTCTGCTTGTTTTGGCATAGGAGGACTGTGCTTTTCTTGATTTTATTGTTATAAAGCCCCAGAGCCTGGCAAGCTAAAAAATTCCAGAGGAGATGGACAGTGCTGCCTCTGGCCAGTCTGTTGGATTCCTGCTGACAGGTGGCTGTGGTGTGGCTCTGGTTGTACAATGAGGGGGAAAGCAAAAAAGGCGTGTTCAGAGGGAAGAACAGGCAAGAGCTGAGTGAGGAGAAATGAGGCTGATGAGTTAGTGCTACCTGTCCTGGTGCTAAGCCTGGAGAAATCCCATGTAATGTAGGTACTGAATTCCTAGAGTTAGAAGCTCAGTTCCCATGGCTCTTGTACAGGCAGGGAAGGAATGGGCTCACTTCATCCATGTTTTCCCAGTGATGACAGGGAGATCTGGAATGACACCAACTGTGCTGTTCTTAAGCCTCTGGGAAGTTCTTAGGTGAATTTGGATTCTGCTTCTCTATTTTATTAACCTGCATGTTCCCAGATATTACAAAACACTGAAAGTGCTCCTCGGTAGGAAATACTAATTTTGTCTGGAGGGTTGTGTTAACACTGGGTCAACTTCCAGCTTGAAAATGCCTTTCAGCAATGGCTTTTCCATGAAGTCATTATGCCCTAGCAAGTGGTTTCACATAGTCATGGGCGCTGGTGTGCAGAGTTACCTTAAGCCTCTGTACGTCTTTTGCAATGAAACTGGATTTTTTGATTTGGAAGAAGCTGCACTTGGAGCAGCTGTTATCAAGGAAAATAATCCTTGGCAGAAACCATCACCAGCTGTGTCCTTCATGTCAGTAACAACTGCTTAACTGGTTTTTTGTTAGAAACTCCTTATATAGGTTCTGTCCTTAATTTTTTTTTTCTCTAAATACCTCTCAATTCACTGCAGAACATCAGAGCTCATTACATCCTGTGCTGAAAGGGTTAATGGTAGTTTCCCAAACAATATCTGACAAGCTCATTGCCCTAAAAAAGTTTCCAGCATACACAGAATTCAGGTGAATTTTTATTTTTCTTTCTACACATGAACAGACCAAGGGGGAAATGCATTGCAAGGAACTCAATAACTACATTGTAAGTTGAGTTTTCCTTGTAGGTTAAATAAATTCCAGGTGGACTTTTAATGAAACTGCTTATTACTCTGCTTGGGGAGAGGGTGGTGCCTCTCAGGTCCTGCTGGTTGCTGTTTGCTGCTGTTACAAACAAAGCTACGTCTGCAACAGCTTGTAATTTAACAATATTCTTGATTACAGCTGGCCACTACTCAATCCCCTTTGCAGCCTGAGTGGAGCTGCACATTAAGGATAATGTTTGGCAACACCATCTTGTGAATGTGTATTTTTCTCCCTTATTTTCCAGTGCATGCACATAAATACCACTGTACTAATGGAGCAAAAAGTGCTCATTCTGTTCTCCACATCAGCAGTGTGTTCCTGCTGATATCACGGGGGTCTAAATGCTGTTGGGATGAGGCTGTTTTGTCTGCTGTGATTAGGTCAGATGTATGTGATTTGTTCTCCTTCTGCTGAAGGAATCTGCTAGATATTTTTATCCTTGCGAGGCCACGTGCTCGGTTTTGCTCTGGTTAAGCACAAGTATGTCAGAAATACTCATTTCTGCTTAGAAGGGAGGATTTTGCCTGGTTCTGATGGATAGGTTTTTACCCTTTCTCAGAGGTGGTGAACAGTCATAGTCCTATTTCTTAGCAGTCTGTACATGAATGTAGCTGCAGATACAAGGTGATGTGGTGAAGAGGGTGGAGGGAAGGTAGAAATTGATGTGACATTAGCTAGCTGAAAGCTGCTGCTCCAATACAAGTTCCCTGAATCCCCTGAGTAGGAAATGTGCTCCCAGATGAAGTGAGCACCTCTTTCTTCACTGCTTAAGCCTCCCTGGGTAAAAATCCTGTTCATGTCTTGCTTTGCTGCATCCCGCTTCAGGAGAGGGAGCGGACTGCTCTGCCACAAACTGAATTCTCTGCTATCTTCTTCACCTTCCCTTCCAGCAATGTCGTTGGCCATTCTTGTTGGATTTACCTTGGATTAAGTAGGCTCTGTTTAATATGGAGGATTAAATAGCAAGCTTCATCAGAAAACAAATATGTTCATCTGGAGATATTTCCTCTCTCAAAACTTCCCAGTGCAGCTTGTCCTCCTGATAAAGGAGCTGCTTGTCTTGGTTTCTGTGAAAGCTCCTGAAGTTTGTGTGGTTTGTTCAGTGATGTGTTGTGGTCACTAAGGTGTGAGTGACACTTCTGCTCTCTCCAAAGAAACTGCTTGGGTATCAGTGTGAGGAACCATTTCAGGACTGTTACAAGATCCTATTTCTCAAATTGTTCTAGAACCTCCAAGTTAGGAAAAGGTAAGAAAAATACATTGCCTTCTTTTGGGATGAATTATTGTACAACAGGAGTAATCAGCTGATAGGAAATTAAGCTTGAGTTGAATGGCTGCTGGTTGTGAAACAGAGGCAGTGACCTTGAGGGGCTGCCCTCACTTGGGGCACTTCTCTCCTGCTCTCCCAGCCGGGTGGGTGAACAGCCTGTCCTTCAGCCCTGTAGTTTTAATTCTTCATTTCCCCTCACCAGGGTGACCTTGTCCTCCACGGACTGTTACATTGTGCACGAGATCTACAACGGGGAGAACGCTCAGGACCAGTTTGAGTATGAGCTGGAGCAGGCGCTGGAAGCGCAGTACAAGTACATCGTGATCGAGCCCACGCGCATCGGGGACGAGACGGCGCGCTGGATCACCGTGGGGAACTGCCTGCACAAGACAGCTGTTCTGGCGGGCACCACCTGCCTCTTCACCCCCCTGGCACTGCCCGTAGATTATTCTCACTACATCTCCCTGCCTGCTGGAGTGCTGAGCGTGGCTTGCTGCACCCTCTATGGGATCTCTTGGCAGTTTGATCCCTGTTGCAAGTACCAGGTCGAGTACGATGCCTATAAACTTTCACGCCTGCCCCTGCATACGCTCACCTCGTCCACTCCTGTGGTGCTGGTGAGGAAGGACGACCTGCACAGAAAGAGACTGCACAATACGATAGCACTCGCTGCCCTGGTGTACTGTGTAAAGAAGATCTATGAACTCTATGCTGTATGACTTCAGCAGGGAAGAGAAAAACCCACAAAGACAAGCGTATTGACTCCCACATTTTGTTTTTCCTCTTTGAGAAGCGGTGGAGACTGGGAAGGATTTGGTTTAATAGAGCTGTTATTTTTCAAATAACACATCACTGGTGCACCAAGGTTTTTCAGTTCTTCGTTACACTTGAGATGTGGATGTGTGGTGACTTGAGATCCGTATGTTAGGCCAGGGGAGTCCAGTCCAGCAGCAGAATGTCAATGAAAGAAAGCAATAGAAAGAAGGGGTGTGAGAGCTGCTTTCTTTTTTTTCTTTTTTTTTTTTCTTTTTTTTGGGGGGAAACATTTAAGTATATTGTTTAATTGTATTACACAGAACCAGCCAGAAGTTATCATTGACCATTAAAGGATGAGAATTTCAAATGCTTTTGCTCTCTTGTCACTGTTATCATAGCCCTTTTGATGGTATGATTCCAGGTGGTTGAGGCTTTAGACCTGCTCATACACACACCTGACACTCCTCTTGTCCACTGCACGTGGCAGCAGCATCTGTGTTACAGCAGGCATCTGCTGAAGGAATAGCTGTAGGGTGTTGCTTTCCCTCTTGCTTGGCTAGTTTTTTTTCTTGAAAGAGGTTTTACCTTTTTGGTAATTGCTCAACACTGATGGTTGGGGATAAAGGTGTCCCAGTCCTCTGCTGCCCTGCACCTCCAGCCATGACTCCTCTGCACAACAGATACCACTCTTGAGTTTCCAGCTGCAAACACATTCTGCTGAGTTCTTCCAAAGGTGGATACATCTCTTCTGAAATGCCTTGAGCCATGTGCAAGGCTGGGGGCTGCCAAGGTGGGAGTCTACCTGTCCTACCTTTGTGCTGTGTCCTGACCACACAATTGCACTCCTTTTGCGTGGAACAGAGGAGCTGCCTGCTCCTGCTGCAAGCTATCCACGTGACTGCATCTTGTAACTGTGTTACCTGAAATTTTAGAATGCAGTCCTATCCATTCATTCATTCTTTAGCTCTAAACTTAAAATCTTGTTCTTAGAATGAGAAGCATTTACTGTTCAGCGAGATCTGCCAGTTACTTTTAAAAGATAGGGGCTTGCTGTCTATAATCTCCTCCTACCACATGGAGAATAGGTGTGGCTGGTGCTTGGCAGGGCCAACTTGGCACAGCTTCAGGTGTTACATTTGGAATAGGAGAGCAAAGGCCTGCAGTGAGAGCTGCCTTTGCACTGTATGCTCCCTGCTCCAGTGGGAGCTGCAGCCTGACCTTCACAGCTGAAACACTGACCTTGGCAGGGGTCAGACCCCAAATTCTGCCCTTCTGTCTTTATCTCTCCAATTTGCCACAGCAGGTACCAAGACCTCCCCCTGTCCTCGCCTCCATGGACTGTTCTGACCACAGTTCTGACTTGTGCTTCTCTGCTGGGGCAGTTTTTCTGTGGGGACACGCAGCATGGTTTGCTGGGCGTTCTCAGCCCTTAGCACCAGCACAGGCAGCTTTACCTGAGTGGGATGGAGAAACTCCAGTGAGACATTTCTGGGTGGCATCAGCCCTTTGTACAGTGGCTGAGCTCTGTCCCTCCAAGGTTAAAAGAAGCTGGGATCCAGAGTGTCTATTTATAGCAACAATGTACAGTTGCCTTGGCAGAGAGGAGGCGAAGAAATGCAACTACTTCATCTTTCGGTGGTTAGGCCAGGCTGGGCAGGCTGCCCTTCCACCCTGACGTATGTTTCCAAACACTGCTGGATGGATTTGAAGCCAGTGGCACATCTGCAATAGCTAATACTGCTTATTGCTGCAGAAGGCCCTGAAATACCTTTGTGCTGGCCACACCAAAGGCCTTCCTGCTGTTTTTTTACTCAATGCAGAATAATTCTCAGGGCTGCTAGTTTCTCTCCTGCACCAAACCTCTGGGGTCCTGGTACTTATTTGTGTTAAGCTTCCCTGGGTCTGGAATGGTCACTGTGGCAGGTTCCCTAAATGCATGGCTGGCACCAGAGACTCGAGTTAAAAATTAGCAAGTTTCCTGGGGTCTCTTATTGCAGGAGGAAAGGTGAAAAGTCAGCTGTCACAATGGGTAGGCCTGATTTAAAAACACACCTGTTACTCCATTCTGAGGTGGAAGGGCAGAGGGGAATGTTTTCCAAGGAATCTCAGTGATAACATAGCTAAAATGCTTTTTAACATTCTGGTTGTTAGTCAGGGCTCTAACTGTGCAAGGCGATCTGGGAGAATGAGAGGGGTCGGTCTTGAGGGGTATTTTAGTGCATGGTGAAATGGTAAAACAACTTCCAAAAATTCTTATCCATGTGGAGTGGTGCTGTATTTGCTCTCCACTGTGCCAGTAGCTGGGACCCAACACTGGCTGGGGACAAACTTCCCTTCAGAAGCCCCCAGACTTTGCTACCCACCCTGCCCACTGTGGATGTGCTCTGGAGTGCAATGTTCCCCTCCTCACAGAGAGGGAATTGACTTCCAAATGGTATGTGTGCACTCTCAGCAACCTCTGCCTTGGAGCTGTAGTTCCCACAGTAAGTACAGTAACTCCCCACACATAATTTTCCCTCAGGCCTGATGTGTTTCACCCTCAATGCCCTGGACAGGAACACAGAAATGCAAAGCAGCCCCTCAGTCCTCCCTGGGTAGCCACAACCTGAAACACCAGAATATGGAGCAGCTGAATAGGACTGCCAGGAGCACTGAATTTCACCAAGAAACTGAGGATCTGAACATGGAAAACACAAAAGGAAAAGCACAACTAACACCAACACTCCCCTCGTGGAGAGGGAGAGAAGGTAATGCTTTGCTTTCCTATCTTTACAGGAAAAAAGGTGTCTATACACCTGAAAGCTTCAACTCGTCAATCCAGCCCCAGGCCTTTCTGTGACACAGCTGCAGCCTCAGCCACAGGGAAGATGGCAGAGGATGGATGTCCTGATAGAGCAGCAGCATTGTGGTCATTAAGCACATCCTGGGTCTCAGAGATCATTTATAAATCTGTAGTGGTTAAGGAAAGGCTTTTGGAAGGAGAAGGTCCTGCACATCTGTATCAGAGTTTGTGTGACTAATCCTCGGTATGGATTCACACTGTGTAAGCTAATGGGTCCCATAAAGAGGGCTGGGATATGAGTTTGTTGTTCTGCAGCTACTACTGGTACAGCACCTTGCAGGGGTGTAAGAAAAAACAAAACCCTCCTGTTTTCTCTTCCTCTTACGTTGCCTGCTGTGAGGAGCTGGAGTAGACCAAGGGATTAATTTCATAGTAGTGTAATTTATTTGTCAGATATCTCAATTTTATTTGTGAGATATGCACTCCCGGGCAGGACATGTGAGGCAGGACACATGGAAAATGCTGGAAAGTGCATGGAGGTGGCAGGAAGGGTCTGGTCCTTGGTTCTTACTAGTAGAGTTAATTTCAATTTTAAGATTATTTCTGTCCTATCTCTGTGCAGTAATTCCTTTTTCCTAGTGGTGCTGGTATCCCTCACATGAGGAGAAGAGGTGAGGAATGGAACATGGCACCCCTTCAGGCTGTCAGGCTCCCTGAAGCCTGTGATACGTGAACAGGCAAGTATCATTCCCCACTGGACGTGATCCTCATTAGCATCTGTGATTGCTTTAAAGCACATGAGAACAAAGGGTCTGTGCTACACTCTGTACCCTACACACATGGGTTCTTCTCTACATGCCAGAGAGTGCCTGGCACCCACAGGATCACACCTGCTCTGTGCTGCAGGTGGCCCAGGTGTGCTGCTGTCACCTGTGCAGTATGTCCAGCCAGCAGCTGCCTTGCTATGCTGTTCTACCAGTTCAGTGTTTCCCTGTATTCCTTGGGCTGGGATTCACAGAGCGTTGTCACTGCAGAATTAACTGTCCCAGTACATCAGTAGGGCACGATTCAGACAGGTAAAATGATGGCCAAATACACCCAAATTGTACATCAGTTAGTTCTTTAAAAGTGGCAATGCTTTGAGCTTAATTTAACAGATGACTTGGCACTTTAACAGGAAGAGGCTCGGTGAAGTCTCCCCACTGCAAGCAGCATGTCCTGGATTGGGCTGGAAGGAGTAGGAAGGAGACACTGATCATGAGAGCTCCCAGCTGGGGACTGGATTTCACAGGGGTGGGGAAAGCCAAGGTCTGCTCGTGTGAAGGCAGAACAGGTGGGTTTTATTTGTAGCAGGCCAGTAATGCTGAGCATGCCTGGACAGAGGTGAGGAGTGTTCCAGCACAGGGGCCTCCCCCGGCTGCAGTGTTCCCCTGCAGCCTCAACTCCCGCCATGGTCCAAGCACCCCTCCTTCTCCAGCTGAGGTTTAGGTGCTGTCTTCCAGGAGTGTGGGGGAAACCAGTTCCCAGTCTCCAAGCAATGGTAAACAGCATTTTGAGAAAGGATTTTCCTGCAGGAGCACCTCCAGTGATGTCCCAGCCGACTGCAGGAGCTCAGCCTCTCCCTGCTCACGTGAGCTGAGCTCTAAGAGCCCTTTGCTTTTCTCTCCTTTTTTGCTCTAGATGCCATTAAGGTGAAGAAGAGCCTGGGGCAGAGGTTCCTCAGGTAGACAGCCAGGCAGGGAGTCAGGCCAGCCACAAGCACTTCCTTCTTCTTCTGTCCCACTGCATTGAGAACCACCTGAGCCACCTCAGCCGCCGTCTGTCCCTGGGCCGTGGTCTTGTCCATAACTGCCAAGGGAAAACTGAGTGAGCACCAACACCAGCAAGTAAACCTTCACTGGGGTACCTTTCCCCTTCCCTAGGAATGCTCTAACTGTACATGGCTGCTTGCTTTGGTTTTTACTCCAGTTGTGTATGGAAGCACAGGCAGCTGTTCCTCCTGGTTGGGCCCAAAAGCAATAGCTGCTGTCTGGGAAGGCTAAATTTTGGGGCTTGCTGTTCCTACCCTGCATCCAAAGTTGGTTTTTGATCCTTCAGGGCTAACCTGTGTCCCTACCAGAGACCATGTGTTGCAAATACACCTTATAATAACATGGAGATGCTTTAGAAATAGGGCACCAAGTGGTATCTCACCTCCATAGCGAGATCCATCCGCTGTGACAGCGTTGAGGGACAGGTTTGTCTGGATGTATCCAGGGCTCACAACTGTCACTTCAATGTCATACTGCTCCACCTCTGCTCGCAGGCAGTCAAAGAAGGCCTGGGTAGCGTGCTTAGAGGCAGCATCTGGAAAACAGGAAAAGGACTGTGCACCGAGGAGAAGGAGCAAGGCTGAAGGAATTTTCACTTTCTGAATTTCACTGCAATGCAGCCACTTCTTAGCAAGAACCCAAGAGCTGTTCTCCAGTCTCTGTGTTTGTTTTTGTTTAGTGAATGGCAGCAACAGGTAGCGGGAGGCAATTTAGGAAGACAGAACATAAACTCAAGTTAAAAACTGACTGGGATCCTGAGCTTAATATCACAGCCCTGCCAAAGCACTCCAGAGTGAACCTAGGCTGCCTCCCACTCCTGATAAAGGAGACCCAAAGCCTTTGGAAGGCAGAGCTAGCTGCCCTACATGTGCTGAGCACCGGGGACTTGCAGAGCAGGTTCAGGGCTTAGCTGCCACAAGGCAACTCCAGATCACACAGGCAGAGCAGGGAAGCATGGCCTAGGGCAGGGTTTTCCCCTGTGAAATGGCTGAGTGACTCCTTTTGCTTGGTCACTACCTGTGACTGCCACCACCACTCCAGCAGCACCAGAGCCAGCCCAGCACAGGCTGCACACCCTGCAAGGACCCAGGCAAGGGTTGAGCTCCTGCTGCCAGATCCAGGCTCTGAGCCCTGTGCAAGTGCTCTGGGAGCTCCTCAGAACACTTCCTGGAGCAATTGGACCCATATCATCTGCAAAACCCCATGGCTCAGACACTCCAGGTTCTTCCCCCACTCAGCATCATTCCTGACCCACTGTATGCCATCACCACGGTACTTCTGGTGTTTATTTTCAGTGATTTCCAGATGCTTGTGTGTCAAACACTCTCCTCTTAGTTCATCAATATTTTAAAAGGCTTTTGTCAGTAATCTCACCAATATTTCTTGTCATAACTGATTTAGCATGAAGAGTTTGCTGGATCAAGATTGTTAAGGCTTTTGTTCTGGCATTGTTTGTACTATGGCACTTCATAATTTATTAAAACAAAAGAATCCTGCTTTCTTAGAGGAGATAATGCAGACCTGTTACAACAAATGACAAGGATAAATACCATAAAATTATGGAATTATAGTGGCTCTCAAGTGTTATAGTCAAGGACTACAGTGATAGTCAAGGACTATCAAGCTGTTTTTAAAAGATATTCTCCTTCTTCATCCCTTAAAAACTTCAGGACAGGGCTAAGATTTTGCATTTGAGAGTGCTGTCAGTGGTTTGTGAGGGTGATACATAGCTCTGCCTTCCCTGCTCGCAGCCAGTCCCATGGAGAGCTAAATGTGGAAGCAGGAGCCAAGTGTTTATTCAGCCTGGTGCCCCAAATATGTCTTTCCCATCTTCTGTGGAGATACTTACATGCAGATCTGAAAGGAATGCTTATTTTGCCTTGCACGCTGCTGATGGCCACAATGTGGCCTTGTCTCCTCTTGATCATGGAGGGGAGAAGTGCTAGCAAAGGACAGAAAAGACCCATTCAGACAACAGTCCTGCCATTACTGCTGTCAAGAATCAAAGCTTTCAGAGCACTCAGAGATGCTGAAGGGAATTACAAGATCCCTGTTCAGTGCAGGGGTTGGGACAGTGCTTGGGATGCCTGACTGATGCTGTGTCTGGCTAGGATGTTCACCTGTGAGGAGACTACTTGTGCCAGCAGCTGCACAAGAGCTGCTGTGGTGGCTCTGATGTCCCACAGGCTGGGCAGCAGGACGTGTTTTTTCTGCCACCAGAACAACTTCCTATTTCCTGCAGCTGACACGCTCTGGGCTGAGCTTTCTGTGTAACCGAAGCTTCGTAGGAAAGCTGCCACTCCACTGAAACCCCCACCACGTTCTCCAGTGTCCTGCCAGTGCAGACAGGATAACTGGACCTCTTCCTAAGTTCCTGCCAAGCTACAGCCAGGAGATGGAACCAGAAATCATCTGCAGTGAGGTACTTCCCACCCAGTCATGCCCAAGCACCTCCTCAGGCCTGCCCATAACCCCAGACCTCCTCTCACTCTGTGCTGTACCAGGTACAATTACAAACAAAAGTCAAGCTGTGCTCAGTTGTGCTGGGCTGCAGATGAATCAGCCAAATCCATGTGGATCACAGGTACCTTTGGTGAGGGCTATAGGTCCAAAGTAATTTGTTTCCATCACTTTCTTATCCACATCCAGTCCTGTGTCCACGATTGTGCCTCGGAAGCTGATGCCAGCATTGTTGATCAGGATGTCCACGTGACCCAAGGCCTTCAGGATCTCCTCGGCAGCATTTACCACAGTTTTGATGTCCGAGAGGTCAAACACCACAGTGTGAGGTTTGTGTGTCTGTGAATACACTAAAGTTAGTAAATTACAGTTCAGTGCTGGATGTGCCAGCTCCATGTACTCCTATATCAACATCTATCCCTAACCATGGCGTTGCATTTTTCCTACTGCTCAAGAGAACAACTCACAGGCAATTCTGTAACTTCTCTAACAACCCAAGCAGAAATCCAGGCCATGTGAGCCCACGGTCCTTGTCCCACACTCACGTTTTTGCGGTGATTCTTCACAGCACAAAGCTCCTGCACCAGCTCCTTGAGCTTCTCACTGTCTCTGCCACAGAGCACCAGCTTGGAGCCAGCTGCATGGAAAGCTTTGGCACATTCTTTGGAAAAAGCAAGGAAAAGAGAAAAGTGGGCATTTGAATACCAGACAAAGGACAGATTCACATCAAAGCTGGTGATAGCTAAAACTGGCAGGGCTCAGAGCTGGTTTTATTGCTGCTGTGTGATGGTGAGGCTGATTTACAGCAAGGTCACAGCCACGTCCCACTCTCCTGGGACTGTGACAGACACATGACAGTGGTGAAGCAGCTGCTGTGCTCACAGATACTGTGCTGGTTAGACAGTTACTGTGCCATTTACACATCCTCCCCCTCAGTCAAATCTGCCTGTGCCTCTTCATTTTTGACTTTATGCCCTCCTTAAGAGAGACCATGGTTAGATGCATGTGCTATCTAACACAGCAGGGCCTGCTCTTAGGAGTTTCAATTTTAATGAACACCTCCAGAGGTTCTGGAAGCCTGGGATTTAATGGTTTCATCAAGGTGATTCTCTTCATAGGGAAAGGCTGGAGAAGGGATGCCAGGCCATTGTCTTCCTAATTGCATGTTCCTGTCCTGTCTGGGAGCCAGAGGGACAAACTGCTTGTTTGCACAAGGGATGACAGTGGATGGCAATGAACACACAGTATTTAGAGGTGGTCTGGTGTATTAATATCTAGGAGTGAGGGGAGTCGTAAAAAATCGTGCAACTGAGTCAATAAGGGAGGAAATTTTACTGTACAATGGTGGAAGTCTCTACACCCAACAGCACAGACGGAGCTCCAGCTGGAAGGTCTCTCCTGGAATACTAATTTCCTCTCTTCTTGATGAGAAGTGCAAGATCCTTTACCACTCCCACTCTTTGGCTGTGGCAGGCAGAGAGAACCAGTTCATCTTCTTTGGCCAGTTTGTGAACACCCCTGTCCCTAGGGACAAACTCACATGCAAAGGCAGCATCAATTAAAGCTCTATTTGTTCTATAAATGTACTCATCCTAATGAAAGGCCTTGATGGCAGAGAACACCTTGTTTTCTCTTCAAGCAGCTTTTAAAGCAGTCGTAGAAAGTAGAATTAGAGAATGTAGCCATTGAAGTAAAACATAAGTTTTAGTTGGAAAAAAATACTCCCTGGTGTTAATAATGCCAAGAGTTTGAATTTAGAGTGGATGGATTTGTACCATGAGAGGAAAGGTACCTTAGCTTGAGGTAAGGAGAAGGAAAAAAGAAGGAGTGGAAAGTTTGGCAGGGCAGCTGGAAGTACAACAAACATGAGTGCAGAACACCAGTTCTGGGAGGTTTTAAAGAAACAATTTCGCTTTTTCGGTATTTAGGGAAAAGACCCCTGACAGCACAAGAATGGCACCTAATTCCTTGCTTTGATGAGCTCCAGTGTATACAGGATGGTTACATTTTTCTGTAATAAATATTGAAACTTTTTTGCATCCAAACCCGAGCTGGCTATAATTATAATTATAGTTATAATTCAGGTGGGAGCCACATCTCTCAAAACTCAGATCAATAGAACTTTCAGCTCATTACTGCTTTATTCCAAGAGCTGCTCCTGCCACAACCCCCGGCTTGTGCTGCCCTTGGTGTCCTGCTTTGGGTCCATACCTTTTCCCAGGCCGGAGGTGGCCCCTGTGATCACCACCACTGCTTCCTGCAGGTAGGCTCGCATCCGCATCCACTGCAGCAGCCGGAACAGCGCAAAGATCCCCAGGCTGCCAAAGAGCAGTGGGATGATGACTGTGCTTGTGAAATCCATGAGCCTTCCTTTCTGAACTGTCTTCCTAGAGCCACAGGATGAAAGGAAAGAGGTCGTTTCACCATGAAGAAAATGAGCAAAGGCTTGAAAATTGTTTTGAAATTATTTTTTCTTAACCCTGCCTTACATCACCAATAAACCACCAAGACACCTCTGTACCTTCTGCAGAGGTGTACCTTCCTCATCCCTTCATTTAGACTTCGGAAAGTTCACATGAGTACCCAATTTTAAGCATTTAAATAGTAATGTGACCATCCCAGCAGGACACTTGGCATTGCGTCCGGTCAGCTGTCACGGAACAAACCTGAGTTCAGGGAAGCTGTTCCCGTGTTTTGCCCTAAATTCACCCTCTTGTACAAAGTGCATTTGGAGTGGAAGTTCCTTGGGGCTGGGATATTTCTCCACATTCTTCTGACTGTATAAAACTACTCAGATTTCTCTAAAACAGCCAATATATACAAGCCAGAGACCAGTTACTGTGTATTATCCCAGATGGATATAAGCCAGTCTGTCTTTTGGAGGCTCCAGGTTTTCTCTCTGAGCCAGTCATTTGCTTAACACACTGAAATCTCATCCTGCAATTGGATTCTGATACCAAGGCATAGCCCTAATCTCCTTGCTAAGTCATTCCTTCAAGGGAGTAGTTTATGTGACAGCTCACTACAGGGCCAAAGAGCAAGTAGGACTTCTGTGAAAAGGCCATTAATTTTCCCTCTGTATATCCCTGAGCTTTTATCGAAGTTTGGTGTAAGAGTAAAGTTAATTACAACCCCTTCCTGAAATCTTCTGGGTCACACATAAAGTCAAAGTATTTTCCCTTCCCTTCTTTCCTGTGCAAGCTGAGTTTGAACTCTTGCAGTCTGAACTGTAAGTCAGCAAGACAGGCCTTTACTGGGAAGGTACTGGGAAATTCTGGGCACACAACTTGTGCTCCTTCAAACAAAAGGACAGCACAAGAAGCAGAAAACAAGAGGTGACTAAGGCAGAATTCAATGCCATTGAGTAGGACTGAGCTTGTATGGACTGAGGGGATGGCAGAGGCTCTGCATGCCATGGAACAGAGCTAATGTGGAAAATATCAGGCTCTTCCAGATATCCATCAGGGGCATGGAGAGAATTCCTCAAATAGCTACTCAGGAAACAGCTTGCTGAAATAGTAGTGAACTGAATAAAATAAGTATTTATGGGGCTACAGCTGGAACACAATAAAATAACACATAAAGACAGCTCTAAATAAATTGGCAAGGTCTAAAAACAAAACCATCAAGTTAGAACACAACTCTTCTTGGGGTGCTTTGGAGCTTCCCATTCCTGAACTAACTCAGTGTGTGTTTGAAGTCCTTCCTGGTGTGATCCACTGTGGATAATGCAGGGAGACATCCAGAACAGCAGCTCCCCGGGGCACAGGGAGTGTGCCCAGAGTGGGAAAGCAGAAACCCAAAAGGAGGATTCAGCTCAGGCCATTGCAAAGCATCTCCAGCCCTGTTATTCCTCCAGCCCTGTGCTGAGGGAGTGCACAAAGGGTGTATTTTGTACTGGTTTGCAGCCAGGGACTGCTACAGTTGGTTTGAAGTAAGAGAATGGATCTTCCCTAAAATAATTCCTTGGAAAGAGATGTTTTGACACAAGGCCACTGGCCTCTTCAGGCTGGATGAGAAGGTTCTCCTGACTGATTCATGCTCAGCTGGTCATTGAAAGCAGCTGCCTTCTTTATGATTCCCATTTTTTTGCTCTCTCAAAGGTCTCTTGATATTCAGAAGATGAGGTGTGGGCAGGAACAACAGGTGCTGTGCTGACATTGGGCTTACAGAACATTCTGGAATAAAAAAAAAATCTTCAGCCCACGTTTCGGCCCTTTCATTATTTCCAAAGTGAGAGCTGACAGGTGCAGTGGCACTTCCTTCATGAGGCACTAGAAAAATCTGGCCCTGCTCTAGCTCTGGTTTCAGTGAAATGCAGGTGAAAAGGTAACTGGGAAGAGAGGGCTTTCCTGACACCTCTCCTAACTAAAGTACACTAAGATCTGAAAAATATTTCCAAGTCTTTTATTGTTTTACTTTCCTTTTTCTCCATGTTATACACAGGAACTGCGCACATTGTCCATCTCTGCCTGAGGGCTGCAGCAAGGCAAGAACCCAGGCACAAGCAACAACCTGCTTGGGCAGCTTCCAGGCTGGAGTCTGCATCAACAGGTAGCTCCTCTGGGGAGGGGAAATATGGGGAAGAGAAGGGAGTGGAGCAAGAAATGGAAGGATTTGCCAGTCAGAGATGTAAGTACCTTTATATTAGGGCATGCAGGTGCAGTGCCTTCTTCCAAGGTGCTCAAATGGCCTCTTAAAAAAACTCCAAAACAAAGAAAATCTCAGTTCAGTCAGACTTGAGAGAGAGAGAGGAAAACCCTTCTGAATAAATTATTTGGGAGAGAAGAAGTTCTGTAGCACTTCTGACCTACAGCAAGAAGTTGTGCTTTGATTTCGTGACTTGCTTCTACCACAAACCCAGCTTTAGGTAACACCTGGATGTAGCCAAAGACACCCAGAGCAGATAATGCTGGTGAGGAACACGTGGGTTCCACACCTAATTTGAGAAGAACTGAGTCTCTCAGGCCTCCTGCTCAAAGGTCTAAGACCCCACTATCCCCTTTGTTCAATAATTTGGGTATTTGTGCTGAAAAAAAACCCTGTTATTAACAAGTAATGTTTATAACACCAGGTTTTCAGGCAGGAGAGAAGCCACTGCTCATAAACTAGTTCAAATCAAGTCCTGTATTTCCTAATTCTCCATCCCAAAAGGCAGGATTGGAACATGCAGGTTATTAGAGAGCAGAAATAAGAACACTGATAATGTGAGCAAATACAGGTGATTGGAAACTTTTTGAAAGCTTCCCATAGAATAAATCACATTTATCCAATTAAAAAAAAAATAGAACTTTCCCCTTGAAACAAAAACTGGATGTTGTCCTATAAAAGCCAGGACAATGGTTTCTGAAGGAACAAGAATGTTAATTTATAAGGTCAAGTGTGCATTAAAGGCAGCAAAGATGAGAGCAGGTCCTAAAGAACCAAACCCCTAAAAGCTTCCCCAAACAACACTGATTCTGCAGCTTCAGGCTCCCAGAATCACATTGTCCTTTCCGTGACGAGTGGCAGCAACTGGGAGGCTGCATTCCCAAATCCAAAGTTGGGGGGATCAAAGGAAGGAAAAAAAAATATCTGGTTTTCCTAAGGAAAAAAAGCACAGCCCCTCTAAGCTTGAGTGAGGACTTTAGTGTGAAGAAAGCACAATGTCCTACCTGAGAAAAAGGCTCACTTGCAGTGACTCTGAGCTGGAGGCTCCCTCTGGTCCCAGGGCAGGACAGCCCCGACTTAAATTTGGAAATGGCAGCAATCCAAGCAAATGTGCCGTGCCCAGTGCCAGCTCAGCCACGGGCTGCCTCTAAAAACAAACCTTGGGAACATGGGCTCTGACCTTTCCAATGGAAGGGGGGAATTTAACCCCCAGACTGAAAAGATAGAAGGGAACTCAAACTTCTGAAACCAGTAAAACTCCTAAGGAAGAATGCAGCAAATGGGCAGAGTTCCTCATTCCAAACAGGAAACAGGAGAAGGAAAACAACAACCCAACTGCAACTCTCAAACGAAATTTGCCACCCAGGCATTACCTGAAGCATCACCTGAGGAAACTTGGTTGTATCTCAGGTTCTGTTTAGTGGATCCCGCCCAAGTTCTTCCATAATTGTTAAGCAAAACAACAGCCTCAACCCATGGTGCAGCAAGAGGGGAAAAAAAAATCTTTCCAGTACCCAAAAAGCAGCCTGGACTTGGGAAATTATTTGGTCTTCTACCTGGTCTAGTGGAAAGTGTTCCTGTCCATGGCAGGGGGTTGAATGAAATGGGATTTAAGGTCCTTTCCAACCCGAACCAGTAAAGGATTCTGTTAACGCGTCTTCTCATAAATCTTCCTCCCACTTTTACTCAGTTACAAACTGTAATTCCAACCCTCCCACGCGGAAATTCTCTATTGGTGTTTGGGACAGAAACAAAGGTGGCATGATTAGAAAAGTGAAACATTTGTTGTTCCAAAGACAGCATTTTACAAAACATTTACCAAATCAAGAACCACCTAAACCACCGTGCGAACACGACAGCTGGCTGTGTCCCTGGTTTATCTGTAATTACTTGTTTAATGTCAGTACCAGCGGTGAACTCTGTCCTGGAGAGCGCTGCCTGTCCCTGCGCACACCAGCGCCGCGTTCTCCCAACCTCTCCCGCGTTTCCCAGACCCCCGCTCCTCTCAGGGCCGCACCCGCCGCCCCCCGGTCCCTCCCGGGTGTCCCCCGTGCGCTCCCGGCCCTCCCCGTCCCCGCCGTCCCCACCTGGCCGCCGCCGTCACCATGGCCACCGCCGGAAGTGGCCCGCCGGCACTTCCGCCCGGCCTCCGCGGGGCGCCAGCACCGCCGTGACGCTAACCGGAAGTCGCTGCCGGAGAGTAGCTGCCCTCACCTGTCCTCCCGGCTGTGCAGCCCGGCCGGGAAGAGGCGCTGCCGATCAGGGGTTCCGCCCTCTCGGGGTTCCCCCGCTGTGGGGATTGCCCTGAGCCCCAGAATCCCAAAATTCCTAAGGGATCAGGTTGGAAGGGACCACTGTGGGGCATCTGGTTCAGTCTCTCTGCTCAGCAGGGCCGTCCCAGAGCACATGGCAGAAGATTGTGTCCAGACAGGTCTGGAATACCTCCAGGGAAGGAGACTCCACACCCTCTCCGCTCTCTGTTCAAGGCTCGGGCACCGCAAAGGGAAGTTTTTCTCATGTCCAGGTGAAACTTCCTGGGTATCAGTTTGTGTCCATTCCTCCTGTGCCATTGCTGGGCCCCACGGAGCAGATCCCAGTCCATCTCTGACCTCTCCCTGCGGTGGTCACTGTTTTACATGCTCCTTGCTGATTGCACCGACCTAAATTCTGTCCTCTTTGATATCTCCACATGAAAACTGAAGATGCAGAAACAATCACAGAATAAGCTCAGTTTGAAGGGACCCACACGGGTCATCAAGCCCAACTCCTGGCCCTGCACAGGACACCCCCAGAATCCCACCCTGTGTCAGAGCGTGACATCAGCACAGGACAGGACTCTGTGCAAGGTGTGACTGTGAAGAATAATGGCAAATCCCTGTAGTAGGAGAAAAGAGGCATTTCTACAGAGCCTCTTTCAAATCCGTGGTTGGGGAAAACCTGATTTCTCTGATTTTCCATGAGCTCTGTGCAGAAATGGGGCCCGAATGTGCTGCTGGCAGTGCAGCTTCAAACGCCCTCGCTCAGGTGCTGGCACTGATAAGAGCCATCGAGCGTTGCCAGGCTGTGGCACCAACCTGGCTCCAGTGATCCCAAAAGCCCAAAGTCCAAATGTGTCAGGACTCTTGCCCTGAGGAAGGAAAGCTCTTCCTGGGAGCTTCTCCACGTCTTTGTGAAGGTGTTTGTGAGCAGAAGGCACATTTACAGAGGCAGTTAGAGATACTTACGTGTTTTCAAGGAAAGTTAATCCCAGATCTCTTTCCCTGTGAACAGCAGCAGGATAAAGGACAGCTTTTTATAGCAGCTCTTCAAAAGATGGTTTTATAATAAATTTTTATCATAACTTTTTTTCTTCTCTTCTAATAAGGAAAACATTGAAATTAAGTCAAAGCTTCAGCATCGGTGCATCATTACTAAGGGATCAATATTTCACGGAAAAAAGCAGAAAATAATTCAAAGTCTTCCTTAAAAAAAAACACATTCTGAAAGGAAGGATGATAATGCACTTTTTTGACTTCAGGGACAATATGGAAGGAAATGGAAGAATCAATAATTTTATTTACACAAATGAAATCGAAAAATAAAACCCAGAAGGTAGTTTATGTTATGGCAACCTCACTGGGAACTGTAGTATTTGTTGTCTTCTGAAAATGAGAGCTGGAGAACGCCATTTCAGTCCTTCTTTCCCATGCAAGCAGGGCAGGAAGAGCTGTAGCCCAGTGCACAGGACAGCAGTGACCTGAGAGCTCTGCCCAGGCTGCTCTGCTCATTTACCTGCTATCTCCCAGATGTTTATTTTAACAGGGAATGGTCTGTCCCCAGACTGGCAGGTGCTAGCAGAGTTGATTGAAACCAAGTGCCCAGTGAGTCACACAGCAAAGGGTCAGGCTGGAGCTGCAGTTGGAGATGGAAAGTCAGTGTGAAGTAAAGCTTGACTTTGTTGCTTTGATTTGGATTCCATTTTCTGAGGTTAATCTAATGTAATTAGCAACAAATTCACCTCTGTTTTAAACCTGCTCATTGACACATCACACACTGGATGGGGATTAGATGATTTACTTAAGTCAACATGTCTTTGTTCTCAGAAACATTAGTGGAGAATCTACCCCAAATCTAGGTTTGGAAACTGTGCAAGCCCCAACAGGTAAATGTTGGTATACTCTAAAACCATGCTTCTTGTTTTGATTAAATCAAATCTCTCATCTTTTCTTTCTCACTGTGTTGGGCCACAACTGCAAAGGGCTGAAATCCTTTTAGCATGTTAACACTTCAACAAACATCCTGCTGTTCTATCACTGCCCTCTTGCAGTGCAGGAGCTCTTTTTTGAGGGGGAGAAAAGAAAAAATCTCCAAACTCAAGGAGCTATTTGCACTAGTGTTTGGTGACATCTGCTTTACTGCAATCACCGAGTGCAGATCTGCAGCCTTCTAACCCTAGTCTCTAGGGCAGCAATTTTGTGCCCTAGTTCTTGTAGGCTCTTATTTTTCACCTTTTTTCTCAAGGAGTATAAGATGAAGCTTCTTTCTGTAAGAAAAGCTTTGGATGCTTACCCTAAGAACAAAGATCTGGGCAGAAATCCCCACAGGGTAACAAAACTCTTCCCCAGAGAAAACATCCCTGAACTAGTTTGAACTGAGAGCTCCCAGTTTCACAGCGCCTTTGGCTGGAAGATTTAAATGTTCAAAGGGCTGTGGCATGATTAAAGATTTTCTTGTCTCAGCCTCTCATACAAGGGTGCAGACTCTCCTCCTCCCCGCCCTGCTCCCATAATTGAATTTATAGGCGCAAAAGAATACATTCTAGGGTGGTAAGGGGGGAAAAACCAGACCTGGGATGGAAAACAGAAAAATAAGGGCTTCTCAGGGCTTTTCCAATTCTTTGCCCCTGCAGCTCTTTGCAGATTTGTCTGTGCCTCCTCCAGACAGTGACTCCAGAAGATGGTCTTAACTTTTGCCCCAGTTTTAGTTCTGGTTTGGAACTGGGCTCTGACTCAAGGACACCAAAACTCCTTTCAGAGAACTCTTTTTGGACACTCGATCACTATTTCTCTCAGCTCTTGTCTCTGGGAGAATTTTGCTGCAGGTTCAGTTCATTGCAGTTCAGGTTTTTTTCCACCACCTGAGTATTATTTTTCTTTTCCAGCTATTTTCTGTAAGGTTTGTTTGTAATTACTGTCTCCTCCAGAGCCTGCACTGCAGCATTTCCAAGCTCAATGTGAGAATGGTGTAGACTTAGTGAAACTGCATTTCTGATGTGTGATCGTGCTGCAAATCCCCAATCCTTGCGGATAACCCAAAAGCGGGGGAAGAGGGAGAGGGAGCAATATCCTCTCCTCCTGCAGCTAAAGATCCCCAAACTCCACAGTCGTTTTAATGGAGCTGGTGATGTTTTGTCACACACAGAAATGGTAAAGCTGAGGTACCATTTCCATAAAAAGATGCTAATTGTGTTTTTTTTAATTGCTGAGGGGACAGTTCAGGCCCACTGTACAGAAATATTTCCCACCTGCAACTTCACTGCTCTCAGGGTATCCAACCCTGTCCTTCCCTGCTGCCTTCCCTTCTTGCTTTGGAGTAGGAAAAGCAGGTAGGGGCAGAGGGCTGGGCCCCCAAGGGCTGTAAAGCTGCAGGCAGAGGAGTGGAGAGCCCACCCCTCTCGTGGGTTTTGGTGGGTCAGGAAGGAGTTAAATGACAACAGAGGGAGAGGCTGTGCTATTGTTCAGGCATCCCTGGGTCCAGGGTGGCTGATCTCTATTCCCGGATCTGCCTCTGGCTTCCTGCACGACCTTGGACCGCTCACTTACCTTTTCTTTTCCTTAGCTCCCAAACTACAACATGGAAATCCTTCTCTTCCTGTGGTGCCTCGTTCCCTGCGGGTTTCAGGGGGGCTGACATTCTCTGGTGGGAGATGAGGGGAGAAGAGGAACGCGTTTTCACTGAGAAAGATTAAGGAGAGGGCATCAGTTTTGGGGGCGTATTTCTGTTCGTTCAGGTCCAGCACGGGCTGTTCAAATTTGGGTGGTCTTTGGGTGTTTTTAGCAGGAAACCTGCGGTGAAAGGCAAATGTTGGTGCAGCTGCCCAGAGCGCTGCCAGCTGCAAGGAGCCTGTTCTTCACTAGATGGTGCTTTGATCAAAGATTTCTATAACCGCAGTTCTCTCTGCACAGAATTTCCTAATTTTTCTTCCCCGGTCTCCATTCCTGCCCCTCTTTCTGTGCTTTAACACCACGGGGGACACTTAATGATGCTGGATATCGAATAAGGCTAATCTGTGGTACTGCAGGCTCCAAGCACCCACCAGCCCGCCGGGCTCCCGGGCTTTGGGGTTTGAAGTGTGGATCAGTGCTGCTGGGCTGTGGCAGAGAATTGAATTCTTTCCGTGTTTTCTATTCCCATAAGGAAAAGGCTTCAAAGAGCAGGTCCCCTCCCCCTCTCTGCTGGTGAAGGGCATTTAGGGAAGCTGGGAAAAAAATCCAGCCCTGACAGACGCATTTATTTAACAAACCACTGCCTTTCCCTACCTTAGCAGAAGACTGGGTGTTTTTTAAAAAGGGGATTGCTGCTTTTATATCCATCTTTGTATTCAGGGGATGGTTACCTAGCCAAGGTCATTGCAGCTGCATGCCAGGATCGAGCAGTGAGCCACCCTCTTCCTTGAATGAGCACTGCTTTCAGTGGGGCTCCCCCAAGGAAAAAATGGGAATTAGGCTCGGATCTGGCCAGCGCAAGGTCCCAAGCTGCTGCCGGGCAGAGAAATCCACAGGAACAGCGTCCCCTTTTCCAATGGCAGCAGAGGAGATGAATGAAGCTGTAATCAAACATTTCCTGTGCAGACATGCACGGGGCTGGGCTGCGCTGTGACAGCCTGTTCCCGGCACTCCAATCCGGCACACACAGGGAGAACCAGGGGCTGGGCCCCCGCCACATCTCCCCGAGGCTCTCGCCTCCTTGGGGATGGTCCCTGCAGCCTGGTGTCCCCGGTGCCTCGGTGCCAGGCTGCCGTGCCAGTGCTCCCGCCGGCTTCCATCGCGTACGGCTCCCTCCCGTGCGGTGTGGCAAACATCAGCGAATGGGGCTGGGGCTGGGTGGCTGCTCGGACCCCACAGCCACGCACAGAGTGACAGCCCGAGATCTCGCTCCTGTCCCCGGCACCGCACCAGCCACTGCTGCCAACGCCAAGCCCGCGGGTTCGATCCCCGGATGGGCCATTCACGTCTGAGTTGGGATCGGTGATCCTTGCGGGTCCCTACCAGCTCAGAATATCCTGGGATTCTGTGCCTGCACGTGTGTGCTGGCGAGGCCGGTGCCCGCAGCATCCCGCTCCTCACATGCAGGATGTCGTGCTCATGGCAGCGATGTCCCCACAGCAGGGACACAGCGATGCCGGACCGCAGTGTGACACAAAACTCCTCTCGGGACCGGGAGCTGACACGGATTTCTCTGTCATTCCCCTGTTGTCAGCCTCTCGCCGCACATGCATTTGTTCATCATTAGTAACATATTGATGCTGACTAAACCCTGACCCTGCATCACACAGAAATTCGCCCAGAACCGCGGGGTTCGGACTCGTACGGAAAGTGATAAGTGGGGACAGGGCATTTCCTCACATCTATTCCACGTGGAGAGCAAACCCCTCTCCCAGTCCCTCCTGGCTGACAGGGAATTGCATCACTGGCATGTGCAGATTTTTTTGTTTTCCCCCCAAAATGTGCTCGTTTTATTGTTTTCCTCCGATGCAATTTGCCAGCGTGTCCCAAATTATGTGGTTCTGAAATTTAAAAGCAACATACCTGTGTGGGGGAGAGAATGAGTGGTTTTCACTGTGCAAGCTGGCTCTTCCTTCCCTCCTCCCTTCTCCCCACATCCCCATGTGCTATGGAGCCAGCTGCTCCCGGAATAGTTTGGGAATGAAATGTCACCATTTGAAACTGGTGAGTCACACTTTCGGGAGGAGGGGAGGAGAGAATCTGAAATCTTGCCGTATGGCAGAGTGTCTCCTGGTGAGTACAGAGAGATTTTTAAAACCACAGACTCCCTGATGATGGAGTTGAGGGGCTTTGAACAGAGGCTGCTGGGTGTGTCCGCGCTGCTTTTTTCAGGAGGATCTAAAAATCCTCTGCAAACTTGAATTTTCTTCCCCAACGTGCCCACTGCAGCTGGATGCTGGTGCTTCCTCCAGCAGCACTGGGTTGTATCTGTCTGACAACACACCTACAGTGACTCTCTTAATTAAGTCTCCCACTCTGCTGCGAGGTGTGTAATTACAGCGAGGCCCGACTTAAGCATCCACTCGAGGGACCAACAAAAAAAAAATTCTTTACCAGAGCAGGGAGGAACAGAACTTTACTGAATAAATTTTTTTAATATTTATTTTAGGGAAAGTTTATTAAACAAAGGAGGGTAATTATTCTGGTTCTTTCTCCCAAAATAAGGACGATGCCTTTAATATACTGAGCGTTAACATAATCAGGTTGGGTTTTTTTTCCCAACCAAAAGGATACTTGAGAAATTTTGTCTTTTAACAGAGATTACTAGAAAAAAGTATCAATTAGTGCAAATGATGGCAGTGATCTTGCAAAATGAACTCCTGTTTATCAGAAGCTCAGTAGTTTTCCCTCTCTGGCCAGTGATAGATTTTTTTTTAGTGAAAGGGCAGCATTCAGCATTGCAGTTTTAGGGTTCTATAACCACCCATTTTCAGCACTCTACCTGGCAGCTTGGCCTCGCAGGTACTAAAAACAGTGTGTCTGGAGGTAGCTATAAGACTAATGGTGTCTCTCAAAGAGCAGTTGCAGGAGGATGGATTTTGGCTGTTGTTGCCCCAGCTCGCTGTCAGAGGTCTCAGTCCTAACCCCGAGGTGGCAGCTGGGCTGTGCATCCCCACACACAGCCCAGGGTATTCATCTAACACACCAATTATTTCAAGTTCCATTATTCCAAGCACTGCGGTGACATGGAGAGGAGATGTGCCACCCATCCTGCAGCCCCTGTTCTTGTAGGAATGATCTCCAGCTGAAGGACAGGGAGAAGCTGGAAATAGTAATATCAGAAATAGCCCCCAGAGGGGCTGTCAGCCCTCGAGTCCCACCTTCAGTGGCACTCTGAGTTCATGCAATGAGTAAAACTCCCAAATTGCTCACCGAGTTTGCAGTGAACTTGGTGGGGATTTTGCAAGCATAAGCCCTGGAGGGTTTGATGCCATCTCTGTCTGTTTTATTTGGAAGACTGAGCTCGGAGCAAGATTTTATGAAGTGTGCATTTCTATCTCAAATTGTAGATAGTGTTAACTAGAAACCCACATCCTCCATTGTCACTGGATTTGACAGAAATCATCTCTGGCTGCAGAAATTTGCTGCAGAGCCTCAGATTTTCTTTAATACAAAATAAAACAACCTCAGAGACGGCCTTGAAAAGTCAAATCTGGGTGCTATTCCACGTGCATTTTCTCAGCAGAAAAGCCTGTTTATTCTCTTAAGTGTATCACTGCTGCCCTTTTTTCTTAACTCAGACTGTCACAGTGATTTTGCACTGCGGGGCTCCACAGAGCCCAACCAGCAACGCTGCAGGAGCTGAAAGTTGCAGCAGTAACGTAGGAGTGACCAAAGGAGCCAGGTAAGAAAAGGGAGCCCTTCTGGGTACCTGCTACACCTTCAGGTGTGAACTCGGAGCTATTCCAAACCACTACCTCCTAAGAGATGGGAATGTCCGTGGATCATCAATTCTGAGGCATAATGACAGCATTTTAGTGCTCGATATTGTCTTACCTCTGTTTGTTCAAGCATAGGTGTCTGCCTGGTAGGTTTAGCTCCCCAGATTCCTGATGGGGATTGCCTTTAGCCTGCAGTTTCCTGCAGATAACTCCCATGACAGTGCTGGGAATGATCAGTGTAAATACTCCCTATGGAAAAGCAGCTTAATTCTCAGAATGAGGTTATTGTCCTTTCAAATAGAATAACAAAAGACAAATTTACTGAGTATACAACTCACTGAAGTACTGCGTGTTTCAAAGATTCATGATGATTTCTTTAAAACTTAATGGATTTTTGCCCAAATCAAAGGATTTTGTCTCATCACCTACAGTGGGATTTCCCAGAGGGCCTGAGACAACACTTCCTCAGCCTTTTGGACCTTGTCTAAACTGAGACATAATGTGTGGAAGTCTTCCCAACAGGAACAAGCAACCCTGTAATGCCAAGATTACCACTGATCTGGTTTTGGGGAAAAAAAAAAAGAAAAAGACGAGTTAAATGACGTTGGACATTCATTAGCAAAGCATTGTCAGAACACAATAGAAGAACAGACAAAAGCCAGTCCAGATTCTGTGGTATTTCCTAAAGGGCTCCCTCTGGCACACGGCTATTCCCTGCCAATCCTTCTGTATTGTCTTTGATAATAAATAGAAGCTGAACAGATGATTGTTGTATTGTCCACTAAGTGATTCATTTACATTAAATAGTGCTCCAAAAGTAGGATTTGGGTGGACTTTTTTAGTCACTTCAGTTATTTATTTATACAGTTTAATTACTGTCTTTTAACTCTCCACTGTAATAATTATTTCCTGATTGCTTCAGCTAAATTACTCCTCTGAAGTCAGTGGCCCAACAAGCCCTGACAAGAGAAGCAGCATCCCTGCATTTTCAAAGTGGCCACCTCTAGGGAAATGCTAATTTGGGAAGGTGCTGAGACTCTCGAGCACCTGCAGGTCCCTGGTGTCCCTGGTGCCTGGCACTGAATGAAGCACAAACTTTGCTGCATAAGCCATCACAGTTCCACGGATTTCTTGTTAACCTCTCAACTCCTGCTATGTCTTCACCAAGGTTCTTGATCAACCCAGGGCTTCCAACACAATTTCAGGCTTTTCTTACAGAGGCCAAAAGTTTTGGTTTGGTTTGCAGATGTAACAGATGTTATGTGCTCGAGGGCATATTGTTGGAGGAGAACTTCAGTGTGAGAAGATATTTAGCCCCAAATCCACATCCAGGGCTGCAGGACCACTCATTTGGATGTACTAATGGGTGGGGGAGAATGATGCATACTGAAGGACTCTGATGGCTGAAGAATCTGAGGAAATCAACACTCCAGGCCTTTTCATCTCCAGTTGTCCAAGAAGCTGCATGACTTTGTTGGGTGACTGCAGTTACATCTCAAATTTCCTGATTTCCTAATTATTCTCTTCTCCCTATTCCATGTACAAGGCAGGGAAGCAGCGATGCAGAGAGAGGAAGGGAACAGTCCTAACAGTGTTGAGTTGTCCATGTAATGTGGCCTCAGTTTAAACCTCCCAGGGCAGAGCAAAGCAGCCTTTGCAGGCTCTTCTGACATTTCCTCAGTCCTCTCTCCTTCCAGTTGGGAAAAACAAACTCTCCAGCCCTGTGCCAAGATCCCAAAGAAAGAACAGAAGTTTGTTTTGAAGAGTTTAGATGCCTGTACCTGCCAAAATGAGGCAAGATTGACTTTTTGCAACCAGTTTCCTACCAACTCCTCAGCCAAACAAACACAGAGGACAAGAACACTCCAGTTCCACTGTAGCCTTCCAGCTCCTTGCCATTCTCTACTGCTCTGGCTACAGAAACTGGCCAGAAGCTGCTGTGTGACTACCTAAGCTTTAGCTTTCTGTTTGTGTCACATTTTTGTTACCCTGCTTCAGAAACTGCCTTTACCTGGTGATTAAAGCAAGCTACCCACCCTCCCTGAGCTTCAGCCCTCTTCTGGGTTATGTGGCAGCATCATAAACCCAGATGAGACTCAGGAGACACAGAAATAAAACCACCCTTGTGCATAAACCCACAAAGCACTGCCAGGGTTTCCCCTGCTGGCTTCCACTTTAACCCTGCAGCGCTGCTCTCCCTGTGTTCCTGCTCTCCCAGGGGCCCGGATCGCTTGCTGCTCAGTGGCAGTGATGGAATCAAACACTGCATTAGCAGCCCCATAATAGCTGTGCTCAGTGGAACCCAGCTCCCTTCATTAATCCAGAAAATGAGAGTTGTTTTCGTACATTTGAGAAGCTAATTATTTAAGTGCTGGGAATTAAGGCTCATCAGATGCTGGTGACTGAGTTTGGTTTTGCATCCCAGGGGATGGAAGGAGACCAAGGGAAGCTGGTTTTGCACAGGTGAGTAGTAAAGCAACTCACCAGTCCTGGAGCTGGGAACAGATCCCTGCCTACCTGACGCATAAAAGCCTCTCTCTTTGTACATCTCTGTTCTTCCAGACATCATCCAATGACTCAGAGAAATTGTGGATGCCCAGATATGCCCAGAGATGTTATGAATGCCCCATCTCTGGAAGTGTTCAAGGCCAGGTTGGATGGGGCTTGAAGCAACCTGGTCTAGTGGAACGTGTCCCTGCCCATGGCAAGGGGTTGGAACTGGATAATCTTTAATGTCTCTTCCAACCAAAACCATTCTGTGATCCTATGATTCTTCCCATTCAAATAGATTTTTTCATCACCACTGATCTAACAACTCTAAAGATAGAAGTTGGGTTTTTTTCCTACCAAGAAAAGGTGTGCCCCACTTGAGGTTGACCCAACATTTATACTTGGCAATAAATCAATATTGCCTTGTCTCAGGTGGGTTTTTAGAAAGGGGAACGAGCTCACACCATGTGTTCTCCTATAATCAGTTGTCCTTCAGCCTTAGCTTTGACCACCATGCTCAGAGAAGGGTTTAGATAGAAATGCTGCTCCCTGACCTAACAAGGGACCTTCCAGTGCCTTGGGAAACAGAAGATGAACTGGGTGAAAACCCCCCTCGTCTGTGAGAAACCACAGGTGAGGCCAGATCTGCTGTTCTAAACAAAGTTTTTACAACAGAATGACTTGTAATACTAGATGGGTGCTTTTGACATTCTTCCCAGAAATTGACAGAAAATCTATAGATACTATTGCCAATAAGTATAGGCTAAGGAACAGGGACTTGGTTCCCATACTGTCACTGGATGGATCCCCTCTTCATTACAAGCAGCTTGCCAAGAACAAATGTTTCCATTTTTATGGAGATAGCCAATGTCCTGTGTTCTTCAGAGGCTGAGGGAGTGAACTGCTCTGTGTGTTCAGTTGAAGCCAGATGTTAAAGTATTGTCTGGATGTAATTGGCTTGACAAATAGCAGGAGTGACATTTTAGCTCCATTCAAGTCAGTGGCAAAATTCCTGTTGAGTTCAGCTGGGGTCAAGATTTCATCTGACAGTGCTGATGGGAAATCTAACAAGTGATCTTCAAAAAACAAGCGCAGGCATTGTGTTTTTCTAGGGCTATTTCCAATCCATGGGCCATGAATCCTTGGAGTCCTGTGCACTGTGTTAAAGAGGTCTGCATAAGATCTCAGAGACAAGGAATTTTAGTGTCAGTACCTTTAAATTTGCTATATAGGTGTCCATGATTCCAAGGGAGAATGTCAGGAGCTGATTACCAAGTTCAGAGTCAGCTTGATCCACTGAAATGCACCTATCTGTGCAGACAATCATTATTCCTGCAGAATCTGCACAGCTGAAGCAATTCTTTGTCATGGAATGTTGTGGATTCAAGAAACTGCTCTGTGTCCTATACTAAGCCACATGGAAATCTCTGCTCTGGAATGTACCAGGTGCTGTTACCACTGGATTGGGATGAGAACAAGGCTTTTTAGAGAAGCTGGTGTAGCTGGTGCTACACAACCCATTTGGTTTTGTAGCAAGGTCAGTACTCTGTCCCCAAGATAAATGACAGGTACCAGTGTTTCCCTACAGACCTTTAGGTGTCTGAGGTAACTCACCTGAACTCTGTAGGGAATCAGAAGCAACCAGCTTCAGGCAGAATCACACAAGGGATTCTGTCTGTGATATCTCCAGAGCTTTAAGCCCTGCAGCCAGACATACAACCTCATCTGCTTTAAAGACTTTGGATTAAGCAATGGCAGTACTACTTATATGGAAGTTCACAATGCTTGGATGACAAAATGCTTGAGCTCAGGGAAAAAAAACACTGATGATTAAAAATAGGGTAATTTTAAAGAGTTAAATGTGTTCTTTTTAGGCTTTAAAATATTTTTCTCTGTGTGTTTTGGTAAGCAGAGTTGTTCTGTAAGTTCTTTCCTTTTAGAATGTGGAAGAACTTGTATTTTTTAGAGTGCCTGAAAAAATGCAGGAGAGGTACTGAGGAATCTTCACACATTCTGTATTGGTTATTAGAATGGAGAGCCCTTGTGCTTGCAGGAGCAAAGCTCCTGAACATCCTCCTTCAAATTCACTTGTGGAGCCAGGGGCTTCAGCCTCTTGCAGGTCCAAACTTAGGCCAGCTTCACTTGTAATGCAAGGTTACAGGAGGAATCCTAACCAAATCCTTGATGTTGCTCACGCGCCTGATTGAAGGGAAAGGTTCCTGTTTACCTGAGAACTAAATAGGACATTTTAACACATATTGTGGCAAAGCATGCACAAGTGATGAGGTAACAGTCGATTCATGGCTATCCAGAGGAGTCTAGAAGTGCCACCTTGGGATGACATGGATAGAAGAGGCAGTTACTTTGCTTTTCCATGTGAAGAATGCTGCTTCTCCCCAGCTGAGTTATCATGGAACGCAGATTACTCTCTGGAGGAAGACTTTGCTGCACATTTGCAGTGTGTTTTAGCTACTATCAACATTTATATTCCACTGGCATTTGAGGGTAAGCACTAATTAGCATAATCATCAATGCTTTAAAATTAAAAATTCCTCCAAGAGACACAGGAGGGATTGAAACCGTTTCCTTCCCCCAGAGGCAAATCCTTTCCCAAGCTAACTGCTGCACCAAAAGGTTTTATTCTAGAAACATTCCCAAGCTATGCCCAAGAGTAAATTAAACTACAGCAAACTTGTAAACTCGCGTGTGTGGTGTGCAGCAAGCAGGCCCTGATTTGACAATTGCTACCTGACAAAATGTTGACACTATTTTCCACTCCTATTTTGTTTTGGCTGCCGCTTTGTGCTGTTGTGTCACCTTTAGTGTGTGGGTTGCAACAATCAAGAAGTGTTTGCAGAGTTTGAAGTTTTGATACTTCATAGAAAAGATTCTGGTGTCTTCACAGGACAGAAAGCAAAAGGTTCAATCACACGTGTAGAGTTTTGCCTCAAGCTCCCCAAGTGAGGAGCTGGCCTCAAAAATTCTCAAAAGCCACTGTTTTCTACACTATTCCAAAGTTGATTTTTACTCTGGTTCCAGTTTACCACAAGAACCTCAAGTTGAACTTCTAGCTTAAATAAACCCCTTTTTATGGAGAATAAGGTGCCAAGAAAACCTTGGGGAAACTTTAAGTTTGAAAGGTAACATCCATACTTTGGGAATGTCCCCCAAGAGTTGACCTTAAAATTTCCACATTGCTGCCTTTGGGAAGTGACAGTGGGTCTCACCAGGTGTGGTCTAGGATGCGTGTCCTGCATGTGGGTTTTTTGTGCCTCAGAGGATTCTCCTCACATCCTCAGCAGGGCTTCAAGTGATGGGCAGAAACCTCCAGGACAGGAGTAGTTAACTGTGCTGATTGCGCTGGAAATGGCCAGAGAGAAAGATCAGTATTTTTCCAAAGGAAATTGGTCTTTGAGAGGGAATCACTAAAAAATGTAGGTGTCTCTTAAAACAACTGCATTTAAATTCACAATTCTTGCTATTTTTGCATAAGACACTGCACCCTACAAGGAGTAAACACAGGGACTCTGCAACACAGAGTGGGACAGAAATCTCCATGAAAATTTCAGAGTCTGCAGGACATTGAACATATGTATTGTCTCTTTTGTATCCTGTTTTTTCAGTGAGATGGACTTGAATTTCATTGGCAGAAATTCTCTCTTTTATCTTTATCTCCTGTTTTGATGCAGTAGCCATGGAGAAAAGCCCCAGATTAGTAACAGTAGGTTGGTGCAGAATAAGAATAACTTTCTGCTTGTATTTAGACCGTAGCAATATCGGGGGTTTTGTTTAATTGGAAATATTCAGAGAATAATTATTAGATGCTGTTAAAACATTAATCACTCATCCCATTCCCTTCTATCCACCTTGATCTGGTAATCCTTAACTTCCCTCTTTTCTGAGGGATGTTTAGGTTGTTTTCACAGGGAAGGTGCTGGCTCTCTCTGACTCTTGCTTTTGAAAACTGGTTAATTCTCCTGCAAGTTGGGTTAACACAGGAAGGACGTGCAGCACCAATTCCTGTCCCCTTTCCAAGAGGTGTAGGCTGCACTGTGATGACTTAATAGGTCTAATGATTACACAGGGTCAAAGAGAGGGTACAGCCTCCCTGCAGATTTCTCTTGTAATCTTCTGAAACATTTAGTGCAATTTGTGTACACAGCGGGATAATCGGGCCCTCTCCTGGCTCTTGGCATCTTTTTTTCCACCTGTTGGGCAATTCCAGGTTTATTGCTGGAGCATAATCCCCAGACTGCATGGAAGAGAGATTTCTGGGAGAGGCTAACAAGCAGTGTGAGCCAGGAGATGGAACAATTACAGGTGTCCCACGCAGAAGAACAGTGTGTCAGGCTGCTGCCTCAGCCTGGGGGTACAAACCCAGCTGTTTTTTTAGCCTTATTTTGCCACCAAACCCCCTGGTTATACACAGGTGGTTTACAAATCATGTTCTTACAGATCATAAACTAAGTCTCCTGCTACCTACCTTGCTTTCTTTTTAAAATAGCAGCACCTCTGGAGGAAATGTGAAGTCTCAGGTGCTGTCACAAATTTTTGTCTTTTATTTCTTGCATGCTGCAGCAGCAGGTCAGGAAACTGGACACTATATGAAAATCTGCAAGGTGAAGATTTCAAGGTTACAGCTTCCAAGAAACGTGATTAGCACGCACTGAAAAATGGGATTGGTGAAATAGTGTGGTGGCACTTCACCACATATTTCCTTGTTGCACAGTGTTTGCTGTGCTTGTCTAAGAAGCCTCTGCAAAGTCTCTGGTCTTTCTCTTCAGAAACCACGGCAAAATTCCCGTCCTTTCCCTCTTGCCTCACTCCATTATGTAACCCTATAGTGTGCGTGTAGCATACAAGCTGAAAACTGTACAGATTCCAACATTTTTCACTGTCTTCCCATTTCCTTGTATAGGAAAAAACTGAATTAACACCAGTTTTGGTTATACACCGCTTTTGTTCCTTCCCTATGTAAACACCAGGATGCAGGTTGGCGGTATGGAGGGACCATATATGGTCCTGGGAGCCCGTCGGAGCGTGGCGTGGAGCTTCTCCCGGGAGTCCGGCGATCCCTCTACCCTCAGGAGATCCCTCTTCCCTCAGGAAACCACTGAGGGAACAGCGAGAGCGGGACCAGCGGATGTGACAGCAGCGCAGGCTGCTCTGGGAGGGACCGCCCCGTCGCGGTCACCGCCAATCCACTCTCCGCTTTCAATGTGACTGATGTCCATTCCAACCAATCATCCCCCTGCTCCCAACACATGGACACCACCTCTTATCTCAGTCGGTCGGATAGCCTGTCAATCTTCCGAGCCGTCCCGCCTCTTTCCGGCGGGGAAAATGCTAGGTAGGAAGGGTGGAGGGGGAGAGAAGAAAGGGAAATAAGCCAATGAGACGCCAGAGGAGGGCGGATTGACAGGTAGGCGAACCAATCGTCGCGCTCCTCCTCCCGCTGCTCCCGCCCTCGCGGGCGGCGGGGCAGAGGGGGCGCTCCTCCCGCACCTTCCCCGTTGGTCTATCCCACTCCGGGCCGGGCGGGCTGGGTTGAGTGAGCGGCTCGGACCATTGCTCGCGGCGGGCGGGGGGGCGCGGGCGAGGCGGAGGAGGAAGGAGCCGGCGAAGGAGGCGGGGGGGGCGGTTTAAAGGGACAAGAGCC
>VZTN01015687.1:0-17207 GCA_013400515.1 Erpornis zantholeuca | reverse complement strand
GATGGTGAGGGGGGCCACCGGGATGGAGGAGGGAACCAGCCCCGCCGGGGCCTCCCTCCCTGCCACCTGCCCCGGCGGCTTTTCCGCAGCGGGG
Organism: Erpornis zantholeuca; assembly: GCA_013400515.1. Classification (NCBI taxonomy): domain Eukaryota; kingdom Metazoa; phylum Chordata; class Aves; order Passeriformes; family Timaliidae; genus Erpornis; species Erpornis zantholeuca. The sequence continues at coordinate 17,113 of VZTN01015687.1, read as the reverse complement.
CTGTTCCGCAGCGCCGCCGCTTCCTCCTCCTCCTTCTCCTCCTCCCGGAGGTTTCCCGGAATACCGGGGGGAGGGGAGGCCCGGGGCACCGGGCACGTCCGGCCTGTGGCGGAGCTTTGTGGAGCCCCGCGGGGCCGCGCCCGAGCCCGGGGGGCTGCGCGGAGCACAATGGCTGGGAGCGGGTCCCGGCGCCGGGGGCTGCAGCTCGCTCGGTTAAACGTGTGTTTTTNGGGAGGAGGAAGCGCTCGGTGCCTCCGGGATGGTGAGGGGGGCCACCGGGATGGAGGAGGGAACCAGCCCCGCCGGGGCCTCCCTCCCTGCCACCTGCCCCGGCGGCTTTTCCGCAGCGGGGCTGTTCCGCAGCGCCGCCNAAAAAAAAAGCCGTTCGTGCTGATAATCCACTTGGAAAAGGGGATTCCTGCACTGGTGGGGCGGGGGGAAGGAACTGGCTTAGCCTGGAGTACAGGGAAAGGCAGGAGGGGTTTGCTCTGGGAGCTGTTGGCGCCTGGGAAAAATCCCTGTAAACCAAGCAAAAAGCAGGAAGAGTGCTTTTCCCCACCTATCTCCTTCAATAACATCCTTATACACATGCATGTTTCTGGAGGGCTTCTCTCTGCACTGTGCAACTAATTCCTGTTTTTCCCTAGAATCAACTAGTTTTTACTTCAAAGTGACTTGGCAGATTTCTGTCAGTCGTCGCATTGGTGACTGAGGAGGGGAAGGCAGCAGCTACACGGAGCAAAACTTGGGGTTTGGGACAGCACGGATCGTGTTTTTGTTGGAACAACCTATTGAAAACTTTCTGATCCCAGTGCTTTGCATTAAGCTGCTCAGCTTATTATTCATAATAGAACTAGACCATGAAGGATGAACTTAAGGGTGAGGTGCCCAACCATTTTTCTGTGTTTGTTTCATGTTATCAGGACAATCTAATTTCCCAGTTTTTTCACCTAAAGAGGAAAAAATGGAATCCAAGAAGAAATATGTTTTTAATGGATTTAATTACTTGTTAGCCCTGCAAAGTGTAGCCAGACTTGATTTCAGTATCTTACAATTCCCTACAGGTCAATATTATGAAGTATATTAGTCAAAATCTTGGTTTATTTAGTCTATAGCATGTTAAAATACAAATTGGGATATAGTAGATGGTGCTTTCAGCTTTAATGGAGGAAAAACTATATATGTGCTGTGGAAGAAAAAAATGGCAAGTGAGGTATGAAGATGTCTCAGACAAATATAAAGCAAGTGTTGTGTGGAAGAATAAAAATAAAATTTGATTAGCAAAATCACCTTTGTCTAAATATGGAGCATCCTTTGTAACCTGCATACCTCTTGTTTGCTGCAACAGCTTTTTTCTTCCGAAATCTAGTGTAGGGACATGTTCATTGCTTGAGAAAACAGCTGGAAATACATAATATTCCATTGTAATCAATCTGTTCTCACTTCCTCTTTGCACAGCCAGGCTCATAAAGCAGAACAGGATTGTTTCAAAATTATCTGTCAGCTCAGGGAAAACACCAGTTTTCATAATAAATGCTAAAAATGCTTTCCCTCCATTTTTTTTTTTTTTTTTAAAGCAGGTTGCCAGTATGAAAACAGTTGGGTTTCTGAATCCGGCCCACCTGAAATGTGTGGGTGTACGTGATCACATATAAGGGAACATTTTGGGTAGCTAAATTGGGATTCAATTCCCTATCTATGTTCTTAAGGATTGAAGAAAGTCTATAAATGACAGGTATGGTACTCTACCTCTCCTGTGTATGGATATGAGATCTTCCATGGAATTTGAATTCACTGAAATTTCCCGTCCATATGTATGCCTTACAGTTTTACATGTAAAATTAGAAAAATTGTATTTTCTATTTGGTGGCATATTTACAGTCTAATAACTAGAAATAAAATTACCTAGATAGTCCATGTAACTGGAAAACAATCCTTTATCCTGTAATAGTTTACATATACATACATTATGTATATGTGTATGTATATTCTCGGAGCAAGCTGTGACTGCTTAAGAGCACCTATTTATTGGTGAAGATTCTTCTTAATCCTAATCACCCAAATGATGATGCTAAATTAAAGGTTTATTAGGAGGTGATAATCTTTTTATTGCATGATGAAGGATAGTCACATTATATGTTTATCACAGGAAACATTCCATATATATAATTGATCTTTGTGGAGGGCTCTGGGCAATTTAACTGTTGGTCAGATGAACGTAACTGTAAAAATACTTTGGCTGCTGGTGAGAGCCAGATGTAAATGGTTCTGGTTCTAGAATGGTAACTACTATCCCTCCTAAGCCTGTCTTAAAAATCCAGGGAGCAATGGGAACTGCAGGGGGCAGAAAGGGTCCGTCCTCCTGCTGTACCAACACTGCGTTCTGCCTTGGCAGACCATTTTAGTGCTGTGCTATTCCGTTTTAATACGCACCTTTTTTGTGAATAAGGTTTTACAATCTCCAGCTCGCAGTTCAGTTTGCTTTACAGCCAGTGCTTCGTGCAGAATGGCTCTAAAGCCTGGTTTACAGTGGGAAAGCTGTCTCCTGAATGTGTATTTCAATCCTCAGTCAGAACCAGGAGTTAATTATGTATGTATCTTTGTAGGCACTGGGATTCTGGTGAAGATTTTTAGAAGTATGTTTGCTGCCCAAGCATTGGCTATGCCAGGATTTGAGCTGTCATCACGGTGCATTGTTGTATCCACACGGAGGAGCAAGGCTGTGACTTGCCTCATCTCACTGCATCTTGGCCAAACTCAAGTGCAGCACTCGTACAAGCTGTTCTAGGCACAGGGTTTGCCATGGTGTAATAGTGTTGCTGATGGTGAAGCCTAAGCAAAGACAAAACTGTCATGGTGGAGAGTGGAACAGGAGAAGATTAAGAGGGAGAAATCCAAACACTGACTCTTGTAGTTACTGTGATTAAAAGTTGCAGCTAGATTTTAGGGCTCAAGTTGTGTGTAAAGTGACACAGAATTAGGGTGGACTGTCTCATTGTTGGAACTTTGACTTGTAACTCTTGATTTTTAATTTGCCATAGTTAGAATCTGTTTAATAACCCGATGTCAAAGCTCATGTTTCTGTAGGTCATGGACTTTACCTTGAATATTTTGATGTGAAAATTACCTCACACTTAATTAAGTAACACTCTAGAAGAGGTCCTTAAATTTGTCACCACTACTCCCCATTGAGGAATTACGGAGCAAACAGAGGATGCTGAAAAGGCTTGTGCCAGACCTTCGTGTCAGCTTTTGCCATTTTTTCTGTAGGGTCACACTTGAAACACTTGGCTTATTCCTTTTGAATTACAGATGAGAAAAATCTGTTTTGCAGTGCTGAATGTAGCTTTTGTCCCCAGTAGTGAGCAATTACACATGTAGATGCATCTTTGTGTCCAGGAGTTGGTAAGTAATGGTTTCAGTGCTGGAAGGGCAACTGAATTTATGATTAAATTCCCTCTTCCTGGACTCTACGCCTTGGAGAAAAACTGTCTCATTCTGAATGGTTCTTACTACCGCTGCCCTGAAAAGGCTCTTGAAGATAAAAGTACACTGGTCATTGTGACCACAGTCGTGATATGCACAAGGTTCTGTGTGGAATTTCAGAACATTTGTTCAGTGCTTCAGCCAATAGATGAAAGAATAATTGCCTGTCAGGGGCTGTGCACTCTCACTGACAGTGGCTGCGTTCTGGCATATTTCTGCCTGTTTGAGAGCTTCTTTTGTTTTTCCCATTTTTCTCCCTTTACATGGGTCCTACAGACCAATCGATCCTTTCAGATATGAAGAAACATTTGCTTTTACAGGTGATGACTTTTTGTCAGGTATCATTCTCCCCATGAACTTGTGACTTCAGTGCGTGGTTCCTTGTAATACTTTGACAGATACTCAATTCTTAGATACTTAAACCTGAAATTACTTTGGTTCATTTCCTAACTTTAAAAGTAGAAAAAGCTTAAAATAACTTAGCAAACAAATGCCATGTTATATTTTCAATAGCAAGTATTGTGGTTCTCAGTCTAAATCAGCGTGTCATGTTCTTGCTAAAGTGACCTTGCAGTCTTCAGGGTAAGCTACTGGTGGAGCTTCTCATCTCGTGCCTGTTGAGGCACGTTTGCTCCCCAAGGGCCTTGCCCCATGTACCTGTCCAGGAACAGGGAGGTGTTGCTTAGGTGATTTGCTTTGTACTGTAACAGACAGGCCAGGAGCCTCAGCAGGCTGTGCCACCTTCACAGGCTTGGTGTTTGGATTGCTTAAATTAATAAGGAAATCTTAGCTTGTTTTTCTTAAATGTTTTTAGCGTGTGCACCAAACTTCTGCATTACAAATCCTGTGGAAAGAGGAGTCCAGGATTCACAAATCATGTCTCTTTTTCAGCTGCGTACTCTGCTTTGGCTGCCTAAGTGAACTGTCTGATTGACTCAGGAAGGATGTTCTTCTTTGCCATGTGCTGTGGGAACTGCCTTCTCCCTGAAAGCCCATGAGAAGTGTCAAAGTGAACTGCAAGCTTCATTGTTCAGGAGGTCTCCAGTTTCATACCTGAGCAATCTTCCTTAGGTCTTAACCTCTAAGGATTAAAAAGGTCCTTAGACCTGCTGAAGGTAATGTTCTCTTTCCTCTTGGTGTGAAAACATGACCTTTGGTGTGAGGGATACCCAGACATGAGATTTTAACTCCGGGCCCAGTCGCACCTTGCATATGTGGGATGCTCCAGATGGAGGATGCCCCACTGAGCTCATGTCTCTGGTGCTGAAGAACATAATAGGAGACCTTCCTCTTCCTAGTGGTGCTAATCCCTATTTTGTATCCTGTACCGTGTTTTTTTAAATCACTTGTTGGTTTCTGGGCCAAAGGTTAGGAATTAGTCTTGCGCTGTAAATTTGAAGGTGGCAAGTAGCAATTTTTGAGTTGTGGGATCTGAACCATCAGGACTTCACTATTTTTTTAACATGGATGGGAGAGATGATAAATGCAGTTTCCTCCCTACTTGTGTTCGTTCCCTGTTGTAGAGTAAGAAGACGGATCTGCACAAGCTGATGAAGAAAAAAGTAGGGATATGTTGGACAAGAAAGCTTCTTTTTTCTGTAGTCTTATCAGCAGTCAAGGTTTGCTCATAGCCAAGCTGTTTGTCAGAGTAGTTGTAGCATATCTTTAATTTTCTCTGCAGTCAACGATTTTATTTGCTGAAAGCTTTTAAATTGAAATGACAGCAAGTAGTGTGGAGGTGAGCAGGATGGAATGGCTTTGTTTGATTTGCTGGACTGTCTGTTGAGCTTTATTTTAAGCCCTCAAAGCTTTAAACCCCAAACAGAGGTTAGTTGATAGCCTCACTTTTGTTTCAAACCTTAATCTGTAGCGTTAAGGTGAAACCAGAGCTGCAAATTGCTTGCAAACCTTCTACTCTCCTCCTTTCATTTGAGGATTTTCTGTTTCAGTAACTGATGTAACAAATCTACAGGCAAATGTTACTGACTGATAGTGGAAGTTGTCTGCTTGTAAACTGCTGACTCCCCTTCTCCTGACTTGCTGGCACTTGAGCAAAAAAAAAGTGTTTTCCTTTGGGATGGACTCTGGGGATCCTGCTTCCTAACAAACGTTCTTGCAACTGTTAGTTTGATTCCCAGTGGTGGCTGATTTGTTTTACACCAGAGAAAGATTAACTCAGTTTAAAACCGTGTGTTTCCCACATTAAACCAAGCACCCACAGTTTTTCCTGTTCACGTGCAGCTCTATGAATTCTTATGAAGAAGCTATGGTTTCTTTTTGTTTTTTTCCTGGTAGATACAGGGCTTTCTTTTTTACTTTTATCAGCCACACCTTTCCTTTTCACTTGACTGACAGCTACTTTAAAACAGTGGGTTTGGGTTTTGTAAAACTTATATTCCCATGGTTCTCCAAGTATTTGTAATGTGTCTGTAGGCTGCAGAAGCATCCAAAGTGAGGAGATACATATATCATCTTAATATACATCAGGTACAGTCGCATCAGGAGAAAGGCAGTCTGAAGATGACCCATACACATTTCACTGTTCTGTTCAGAACATTACTTAAAAAAAATACCCCCACCATGCAAAGAGCCATTGTTAGAACCTTTCTAGACTTGGACAGAAAGAGCTGCCTAGAGTCTCCAGTCTCTTGTTAACCTATGGACAATGGAGCAAATGAGTGAAATGCTATAATGACATTACATGGTTTATTCTGTTTTCCTGGACCATGTTGTCAGCAAGCAGTGCTGGAGCGTAGGGAGAGCCATATGTTATTTGAGAGGCCTGAATTGGGAACTTTTCCTTAGCAGAAACAGTTCTAGAAGCTGATAGATCTGTTCTGACTGGATGAAAGCTCTGTCTTGGTAGTTGTATTCTCTTACATATTGATTTGGCAGTCCTTTATGTACACTCGGCTTAATTCAAGCTAAGAACTTTGCTGCATTAGCTGGTAATAGAATCAGTGTTGTAAAGAGTTACTCCTTGCAAAATTAACCTGCGTTCTGTTTGCTTCAAACCACGTTTTTTTCCAGGGAGTGGGACCACATAATGCAACTGGCACAGCAGCTCCAGAATGATCTGTGGTTTATGTTAATGCTGGAGCAGCTGCCATGGTGCTGATCTCTCTCATTTAAGAGAAAGAACCATTTTATCTATTTCAAGACCTATTGGAGGATCTGTAAAGTGAACTGTTACCAGACACCAGTTGACTCAAAGTAACCTGAGATTCACTTTATCAGTTGATAACTGATTAGCAGCAAGCAGTCTGTCCTGTCACGTTCTTCTGTGTGTTGAATTCTCTACTTTAGATTTTCCATTTCTCTACTTAAGTAGAATGTTATTTAAGGTTTAGTTTTATTTTTATTAAAACCTCTCAGTTATATGTAACACAAATGTAAAACTCTTTTTTTTTTTTTTTTTGCCTGTCTCTGCTACTTTTCCGAATTGGTAAAGAGAACATTTTCCCCTCCTTTCATTCTTCCTTTCCTGTGTTTAATGGAGCTTGAAATTAACGTGGCTCTTCTTGTCTACCTCTTGCATAGTATCACTGATGATGTCAGCATATCCCTGGTGGGAAATATTTCTGTGAAGATCTACAGTGCACTAAACTTGTCATTGAATTAAAAAATTGGGTATTAGACAAGGTGAAACTCGAAAAAAAGAGAAAAAAGTGGATACTCTTGGTAACAAGAGTTGATTTCAACACTACTTAAAAGGTAGTGTCTTTTTAATGTAAATATTGAGGCTAGGGCAAGTTTTCGTATCCTGACATTAAATATGACAAATACATTAAATATCCTCATATTCAAAGTATTGGTGAGAAGCAGCTCACTAACTGTGACACTGCTGAGTTGTTAGTCTGAAGACAGAATTGAATTTGACTGGGCTTAAATGGTCTTGTCCTTGTACCATGCTAGTGTTGCCATGGGATAGTTGGTTTGAATACACAGCTGAGCTCTTCTGCTTATACATGTAAGATGTGAAAATATAACTGTTCATATATTCAGTGAGTTGTGTTTATGTAGAATTAAGATGTAGAGATTATCAATCTGCATTTAATTCAAGAAATCATTGGAATATCTCTTCTTTGTCATTAGTGTCTTCGTCTGGAGTTGTGTGTTGCAGCTCTTCCCTGGTATATTAAACCAAGTTTTCATCCATGTATTATTCCATAGTTTAAAAAGTAGTATATTCAAAAATCACCTAGTTATTTGTCCCTTTATTTCTCTAAAACACATAAAAGAACCTGCAGTATTTGAATGTAGTTTAGTGATGGGGATGATAGAGTATCAAACACCCATGTGGCACCGAGTTCCATTTGCCTCGCTTGTCACTCAGAAGTTCGTGCATCCAAGTAGCCTCTTTTAAATAGGGTTTGGCTTTGGATACATCTTACTGAATTGACTGCCAGGGCTTTTATATGTATGTTTTGCTTCTGTTTTTAAAGGGCTTTTGTTTTTGCATCAAGTACAGACTTCAATTACTTCAGTGTTTATCAGCACAAGGAGAGAAAGCAGCAGTTTATAAGCTTTATTTTTGCTTACCTCCCCCTTGCCAGCTTCTATTTAAAAAGTATCTTTCCTTTCTTGTGTCTTTGTACAACCTGATGTTATTTCACAAAGTCTGTCTAATTACAATTTGTGCTTCTGTCCTCTGCAATCAGCCTTGTTATTGCATTGCAAGTCAGATTTTAAAGGACCTTGTCTACAATATACTTGGCAAATAAAGGTGAGATTTATTGCACAGCAGATGTATGACGGCTCAGGAAGTGCAGACAGCTGAGATAGCTGACGGATTTCAGTACCTCGTTTGTGCTAGGTGAGCTTTTGTGACCCTCTGCCCTCCAGGGACAAATGCAAAATTTGTCTTAAGTTTTTATGTTTTCTTTTGCTGTGCTTCATTATTTTCATATTACCGCCCAGTTTTGCTCTTAACTGGATCTCTGTCCAGTTGGCAGCTGGTGACCAGGGTGAAACTCTCATTTGCATTGGCTTCTGTGCATTGCTGACTTCTGCCATGCTCCATCAGCAAACATCCCCTCGCAAGAGCTTATTGAACACTCAGTTCTGTGGTCATTCATGACTGTGTTTTGTGTTTTTGGTTGCGGGATGATCTTGATGTGGAGAACAGGATGAGAAATGCCATGAAAATAGTTTCAAGAGTTCCTGCAGTTCTGTGCATAAAGAGGAACAAAATTCTCCTCGGTCATGATGAGGTTGTTCCCTAAGGAAATTTATCTTACACTATGTTCAGCACAACTTTATCTTACTGCCCTTCATGATGTATTTCCTTGTCACATAGTAGTTCCACTACTTAGAACTTTTCTTGATATGCAAGTTCCAGAGTTGCCCCAATAAATTAAATTTATTTTCTGCATCTCTTTGTAATAAATATGTCCTTATTGAAAAGTCTTAGGGAGTAGGGGATGTTTCTTGTCCATCTTAGGCTGTGTACTACAAAAATATGACTGTAGAAAAACAGAACTCCAATTCTGCAGTAACTTGAAGAATTACTTTTATTACAGCAGTTCTTTATAAAGTAAGCAATTTAACTTTGTAAGCACATTATACCTGTATGTTTAAACTGGCAGAGAAGTTGTTTTATGCAGTGGTGAAAAGGATGTTAAGCAGAAGGTGAGTTAGCAAATCTGACACATTTTAAAAGCTTGATTTGAAATTTGGAAACTAGTTTTAGATATGGGTTCTAGTGAGACACAAGTACATGATGGAATTGGTAAATGGTTTGGGTAAGAAGAATGCCACTGAGGTAAAGGACAGGTAATATTTTATTTACCAGAGAAAAGCAAGAGGTGTGAAATTTGGATCTTTCTGTGCATTATCATGAAGTCTGGTGAGGAGGAACATGAAATCCACCTCTTTGGTTGTGGGTCTACAAGTGTCTTTCCTTAACAGGGTGAGGAATTACCAGCTCTGGGCTGCACGTTCTTGCTGTTGTATCATTGCTGTGTCATGTTTGTGTGGTTGTGCCATGAACCAGAAAGAGGAGATAAAGATGAGAATTTTTTTTTCCTCCTCTCACTGATACTTCACCAACCTGAGTAGCGACACTGGAGGCTGCATGAGGCAGCTCGTGTAACAACTGCTGCCATGCTCTGGACTGCACCAGTGACAGACCATGTGTGAGTGTTGTCCTATTGGGGGCTTCTTCTGTAAAGAGATTCTAATACTTAATCCAAAAGGTTCTGTGAAGGAACCTCTGTTAGTGCTGCAGTGGTGTGCCTGTACGTGCTGTTCTCACAGGTGATGCACTGGCGCGTGCTGAGCCTGGTACGTGAAACTTGTCTTATGTCTGCAATTGTTGGAATTTCTGTATGCAAATAACCTACCCAGTTTCCTTGTGAAGAATAAATGAATCAGGGAGTGTAGAATGCCTGTAATCTGTGCTCAGCTATTACAGCAAATCCACTTTTCATATTATGTTTAATTTAATGAAATTAATAGTGTTTTTCCAAGTAATCAAGTTATGAGCCACTTTTGTCCCTCTTTAAATAAGCCTGTCTCTAAGATTTCTGTCTTTTATAATTAAACTCTAGTAAGCTGATGTAACTTTTTTTTGTTGTTGGTTTAAAGCATGTGATCATGGGGCATGTACCTAGATCATACTCCTGCTGCATGTAGTTGAGGATGATGGGATAATGGGACTGTAAATTATCTCTTTATGGTGCTGGTTTTCCTCTGGCCTCCTCCCTTGTGCAGTGTAGAGCAGCCCCAAGGCTGTTCCGGGCAGTGCCAGCTGGCTGGAGCCCTGCGGGGCCGCTGTGCCAGATGGAGACAGCAGCACTCCAGTGAAAGCCTAAAGTGCTTCCCGGGGTCGTGGAGAGGTGCAGCCTCTGTAACCCCACCAGGGATCCCTGGGCTAGGGCTGTGCTGGGACTCAGTGACTCCTGTGCTCGTGCAGCCCTGGAAAGGACTGGACTGGAGCATCTGTCAGGATTTTTTTTGGAGTAGATTCATTATACGATATTCAGCTATTAAACATTTTCAATGTGTTAGCATCTCCTTTTTTCTAGTTTATGCTTCTGTACTGTGTCTGTGAAATGTTCAATTCCATGGCATGTACAGATGCTCAGTATTGAGGCAGATTTTTTCAATTTGATTAAGTGTGGTGGTTCCTGATATGTTGTCCTGGTTTTTTTCTGACTACCGAAAAGTGCTGTTATCCATAAGATACTCAGACTAGAAAAAGCTTGTTAATGCTGGTATTTTTAGTTTTTTCATTAAAATGAAACAAAATGCCAAACCTTTCATTCTGCTGTCTGAAATGACAACTTCAGATATGCTCAAAAATAAAAGCAGAAGTTTTAATCCCTTCCTATGCCTAGTTGACTTTATAGTTTTTACTGAAAAAAATCTACTTCTTAGAATACAATTGAAATCAGTTGTTGATGTTACTGCATTATATTCAACCCTGTGGCTTGTTTGGTATTCCAGAACAAGCTTAGTCATAGTAGAATAAGCTCATCTGCACAAGATGTACCCCACAAAACCCATGTGTTTGAATATTCCCATCTTGTGGAGGTGAGCACAGTAAATGGGTGATACTCTTCAAAGAACTGAATTCTCTGGTGGCTGCTCAAACAGACATTTGTTTTGTAGAGGAGTTGATACACACCAATTTACCCAGTATTTCTTCACTCTCTTGACCCAGAAGGCTTTGTTCTTATTGACCCACTAATGCAGCTCACACTTCTAATCCAGCAGCCCAAAATAGCCTGGATTTTACTGTGGTGGCATTTGCTGCACAGGTAGTTGGTATAACCCAATATGCAGCATTGAAAACCCCCTGAGCTGAGGCACACGAGACTATTTTGGGCAGATACTGCAAGTGTCTGATCTAAATAAGGTAATAAACTCAACTTGATAGTATGTACAAAGCATTTATTGGAAGAACAATGTATTTTGAAACAACTCTCCCAGTCAATCTCCAAAACTGTTGGAATGAGTGGGAATAAGCAAGGAAGGATGTGCCTTGTAGCTCCCTTGCCCTGATGATTCTGCTAGAGGAGTGAACTATGAGGAGAATGGACCACAGAACGTGGTAGTTACCATATTCCAGCCTAAATAGAGTTTATCTCTGCTGTTGAAGAGAGAGCGATGGTGCTTTTGTGATGTCTTAGGACATGACAGAGGTTTTGGAGTCATCTTTTAGACTTGTATTAGCAAGGCAAGTGATTTAAGGTTAAGTCTATTAAAAGATACACCAGCTTGAAGTAATGAAGCAGTGGGAAGAAATGTATGGTGAGAAATAATTTAAAGGCTTTCCCTGATTTCTTTACAAAGTAGATTTTTTCAAAGTGACCTTCAGTTACAGGAACTGTTTCTACTCAGTGTGTGCTCCTCTTTGCTACACATTATTTTTGCTACCTTTTTACTTGGAGAAGCTTCAAATGTCAGGGAATTGGAGGTAATTTCCTAGCAAGGTACTAAATTACTTCTAATAGCTTCCTTATAAAATTCTCAAAACATACTGTTCTCTTAGAACACACCTGCAAAAGAAAGATTTATCTCCTTACAGGTATCTGAAATAAAGCTTTTCAAGAAAATTGTGAAATTTTCCTTTTGTCCTGCAGAAAGCTCTGTTCTATGTAAACCTTTGCTGAGTGTGATGTCTGCAAGACTGTTCCTGTCACTTTAAATTCTCTTACATCCAGCTACTACTAATAGTTAGTGAATTAGTTTTCAAGACCCTAAATCCTTTTGTCCTGCTCTTCCTCGGTGCCGAATCCCTTAACTTCAACAATTTCTGTGTTTCAATTCATATTACTTAACTTCTTAAAGTAACTACTAAAGTAACTACTTAACTTCTTAAAGTAAACTCCTTCAAGTTAAGGTCTTGAAAGTAGAACACATAATATGTGAAATCAACTCTTAATAGCATTAATGTACTTTTCTTCTATTTCATGAAGCAAAGTAAAGTTGCATTAGAATTGAAGTTGATGATTGGTGGAATCTCCAAGCTGTTTATTGAAAAAAAAATAGCAAACCAGATCAAAGAGCAGAAGTCATGCTTTATAGTCTGTCAATTCTACAGAGCAAAAGAAGGTATCTAAGTATAGTGAGTGTTCAAGCAGGAAGGAGGTTGCACCATGTTTTCTTCAACTTTGATCTTCACTTCCCTCTGCAGTTTTTGGTTTAAGGAGCTTTGTTTCCCAGTTTCCTCTCTCTATGGTCAGTGAGCTGGAAAAGTGGAATGGATGACCAGGAATCTACTTCTTAGCAGAGATGGCATTTGATGTAATTTCCTTTCTGACCTTCCAGTGAGGCCAAAGTTGCTTTTGAACCTGCCCTTAACTCACAAGTAATGGCATGTTCTGCTGCAGAGCACACAAGATCTGACAAAGTCTGTAACTCACCACGAGTAATGTCCTGAGCTGGACTCGGTGAACACCAAACTTTCAGAGTTGCTTACTTCATATTGGCTTGGTTTGACTGGATACTTCAATATTTTTGTGTTAAGCAGGAGGAATCTGGTGTGTTGTTTCCCAATTTTTGTTCTGTATCTGTTCTTGGGAGCACATCCTCTATGACAGACAGTATCTTGTTTTTAATGGCTACTTTTTTCTTTATTCTTTTTTCTTCCATACCATGATTTTTCCTTCATGTTCCTACTTCTCTGGCTGTACACTGCCTTTTCCCCTAGAAATTATCTGTTTGTTTACAGTTTAGACAAATGTCTAAATTTCTGTGCTCTTAATTCCTTACCGTGAGTCCACCCTTTCAAGCCTAACCATGGAGCACTACTCCTGACACAGAGTCTGAGCAGACTGTTCCTCATGCCAAGGTTCTAAGTGTTAATCTTGCTGCAGACTGGGGTGATAATTCATTGCTGTCACAGCAACACATGCTGAAAGTTGCTTCTTGCCAGATTTGTTGGCTATATGCTACACTAGAGAAAATTATTTCAAGAGTCTTATTGCATAGCCAGATGCTGCAGAACTCATGCAATCAACCTCCCCTCCCCCCTTTTTATGGCTGTTCTGACTTCAGGGACGAAAAACTACTAGACGCTGAAACACATTCCTGTGTAACGCTAGTAAAGAGGTGGATGAACTTCTGATTGTGGCTAATTTTTCTGGTTTTTCTTGTAGGGAAGTTCTGGTTTGTGTTCAGGACAAAAAGGAAGGAAAGCTTTTAAGGTAGGGTGAGGGGAATTTAAAAATGAATTAAACTGTGTCTCCCTTGCTGTTTTATTTGTGTTCTCTACTGTAGTTGGGTGCTGTGGAAGTTCTGTGTTTTCTTCAAGAGCTAGTGGCTAGGTTGGCTCAATTCTGAAGAATTGTAGCCTCTGCCATCTGTATCCTTAGGATCCTTCAAAAACAGGGGAACCTTTGTGAACACTGGATATCACCGTATCTAGGCACTGGTCTAAAGATGGTGTTTGGTTTTGTTATACCCAAGATGTAGAGCCCTGAAGAGGAAAGTAAGTGGGGTTTTGGTACAGGATCTGAGTCCCCCATAAAAGCTTAACGTTTGCTCTTATATGTGTGCTGTAGAAAAATTCAAGTCATGTAGCTTTTTCACAAAGTATCCATTACATTTTGGGCATGGTGGCATCTGATTACCAGGGATGTGAGATTTACTAATTGTTTAGTCAAGACAGAAATATGCTTTTCCCTCTGTATTTCCAGAATAAATCTCCTATCATATCCAGTGGCTGGGCATTGTGTCACCAGTAATTTTATCCTCTCTTGTATTTTAAGAGAAGGTGCCATAGAAGTTACATTATTATGAATGTGTTCCCACAGAACAAAATCCAGGTAAAAATGCAGTGTTGGTGAGTTTGTTATTACCCACACATTGTGTGTCATGCAGCACTCCCCTGCTTTTCGTTCCTTGTGCCTCATTTCTTTGCACTTCCAGATCATAGGAAACACTGCCCTGAAAATCAGAACTAGGAAGGGCTTCTTTTAGATCTGAGCAAATTTAAGGTATTCTAAGAAGGCCTGAGGCCTCAGTGCTCTCAAATGCTTTTTAAATCCTGCTGTAAAGCATAAAGACCACGTACTTGTCCCCAAAACCACCCATGTTTACAACCATGGAGACAAAGGAAGAGATGAGGATTAGAAATCTGTACTGGATCTCATGGAATATTTTTGCTCTAATCTATTTGAGTTTACTGGTGATTTGCTATTGTAATACTCTCCTGAAGAATCCCTTGGTTTTGCTTCAAGCTCTTAACTGGTTTTTCAAGTGCAATATGCCAGGGAAGTTCTGGCTTTTGTTCAGATAAAAGACTTTATAATCATTTTCTCCCTCATTCCCATGTTTCCCCTTATCACGCCCTTTCCTGATGTTGTGGTTTGTGTATGTATCAGCCTTTCATTTTTCCATGTACAGGGGCTTTGAGAGCCCAGACAGTTCCTGTTGCTGGGGTAACCTACAGAGCTCCTGGGAGCTGAGGGGAGAAAGGTTGAGTTCCCTGTTCTGTTTCTGGCCACATCCAAATGATGGATTGAGGCTCAATCTGCGCATTATAGATGTTGAATTTATTCCTGATACCATTTCTGTGAGTGCAGGAACAGGGATTTGTTTAGAACAAATTGACAGATGAGTTCTCTGTTCTTACCAACATTCAGATTGCACTGTGGTTATTTTTAATAGCAAATACAATGTCTTTTTTTTTTTTTTTAGCAATGCCAAGGACACATAAATGTCTGCTGGTATGTTAACTTTGGTAAGGGATTTGGAGCTTTAATGAGCTGCTGTATATCAGCTAATGTTTTCCCTAAGTGTTGGTAAGTCTGTCTGAGTTTTGGAAGCTGGGATGGGCTAGATCCATGGAAGAATGTGCAAAAATGTCTCATCTGCCAGAGAATATTTGCTAGTATGTTCAGGGCAATAAATAATTAAAAGTTTCCGAAAACTGTTAAGGTTTGTGTGATATGGGGAAGAAGGAAAGCAAATAATAAATACATTTCTTCCCTCTTTTCCAGTGAGACTGCAGTTTGAGTTCAAGTCCAGCTGTTCCCTCCTCCCAAATTCAGTTGTTCAGTTGGGAAACAAGAAGTGTTAAGCTGATCTGTTTGCTTGAACCAATTGATTTCAGCCCTCAGTCGTTTACAGCTTTGGGGCAGAGCTTGTGGAGTCCTACCTTTTGATGATGTTTCCCTGTTGGAATGCAATGTTGTGACTCGTGAGATTGCATCAGATGGATTCCCTGCTTAAGGGGAAGCTGTGGATTCCAGCAGACCATGTTCATCTGGGGAGAGAACTGAAATTGAGAAGGGAAGGCAGGACCCACAGAGCCCTGGCTGCTGTCTAAACATTGGCTTATTTGGTTTCTCTGTAATTCAGTCTTCTGCTTGATATAAATAATCACCTTCTAACACAACTGAAAAACTTTCAGTTTCTGTATGGAAAGTAAGTAGATGGAAAATAATGAGAAATGGAGGCCTGTACAACATCTCACACTAAGTGAGGGAAGGTGGACGAGTTGGAGGCAAAGCCTCTTAGTTTTGGGTGGGGAAATGATGAGGGAAGAGTATTTTTAATATGTTGGTGGTTCAGGAAACACCTAGTGTGAGCAGTGAGGATATGGCAGGGAATTCACTAATAACTACCTACTTGAGTGTGGTAGAACAACCCAGAGTGCTGTTCAGGTGTAATGATCCCTCCAGACTTTAAAGAGGAAAGCGGATTTCGGGCTGATTCTGTCAGAGTGGCGTTGGATGGCACAGCTGATTGTGCCCATCCCAGCAATGTGTTCTGTACACGAGTGTTAACATGAGGCCTTGGCACAGACACTGTTGGCCAAGTTTGGTTTCCCTGAAGGACGTTCTAAAGTCAGCAGAAATTACAGTGTTGACTCAGCTCAGAGGGAAGTAACACCTCTTTTCTGTGGATGGACCTTCTTGCTTTTTTTGTCCTTTCTTCTTTTTTTAATACATATGTTGAAATTCAAATTTAAAACCACGTAACAAAGGAAACTTTTTCTATCAGTCTGAAACACAAAACCCTTTCACTTGGTGCTGTAGTAGCATATAAGATTTCTTGATTGTACCAATACTCCTTATTCTTGGAGAGTCTTGTAGTAACATATTGGCTGATGGGAAGCCAGTTGGAAATGAGAACTCTTTTCTTCAATTGGAAAACCAAATAAGTATATCCTTAAGTCCCTCAAAAGCACTGCTTATGGTATGTAATGTCTGTTAATCATTTCTTAGGAGAAATTATGGAAATGTTACTCAATGCATTAATTCTCCACAGCTTTTCTAATTACTCCATTGATTTTTTTGAAGAGTAGATTTGTGTGCAGGAACACTGGGGTATATTTGAACAAAATACAGAGCAATAAAACTGTAATTGTAATTCATGTACATTCAACAAACAAAGCATTAATTTTATTAGTTTTGCCAGCAGTCTGTGTGTTTGAAGTGTGTGGTTGGTTCTTTCTTAAGCCTGTGGTTCATTAAACTTTCTGCACTGTTTTGTCTCATTTATCAGGCAGTCTCACGTTGATTTGGTGTTTTATATGTAGATATGGTGTCAGCAGTTAATTTTAAAAAGTCAAAAAATGTATGCAAAGGCCAGTTTAGTAGTGGTAAAGTTTTCCCTTTGTCAATGGTATTATCTTAATCATAAAAGAAAAAAAATGTCCCTCAGGTTGTTC
>VZTN01015686.1:33048-62909 GCA_013400515.1 Erpornis zantholeuca | reverse complement strand
CCGCGGGAAGGGCTGCGGGAGCCGCGCCTCGGGAAGGGCCGGAGCGCACAGCGCGGCCGCGGCTCCCGGCGGGATCGGGGATGACGCAGCCCGGGCACAGCGATAATCCTCATGCGGGGGGAGCCCCTCGGACGGCAGCGGGGGCGGCATGAGTCAGAGACCAGCGAGCGAGGCTGGGCTGGGAGGAAACCCAGCGGCGGCCGAGCCTCAGGAAAGCAGAGCCTCTGGCATACGGGGCTGGCTCGGCACGGACGCGCTGTGCCCGAGCAGCTGACGGGGAGCGGTCACTGCCTGGGTGTTATGGGGGAGAGGTCACTGCCCGGGTGTTATGGAGGATCGGTCACTGCCTGGGTGTTATGGAGGATCGGTCACTGCCTGGGTGTTGTAGCCCTTTTTGTACGTGGTGAGAGCTTCCAGGGATGGAGCAGCCACAGCTTCTCCGGGTGGTCTGTGCCAGGGCCTCCCCACCCTCATAGGGAAGAACTTCGGAATGTCTAAACCTACTCTTTGTCAGTAGGAAGCCATTCCCCCTTGTCCCATCACTCCAGCCCCTTGTAATAGTCCCTTTCCATTTTTCTTGTCAGCTTCTGTCAATCCTGGACCTGGTTACTTACCCAGGTGAGAGGGACAACCAAGCAGGAAGGACATGTCCCATTGAAGTCGGAGCTATTTCTCCTATTCCTCTCCCACTCACATAGGGAGGGGAAAGTCAAAGTCGTGAACAGTTTCTGCTTTTAGTACAGATCACAGCAGGCTGTCTGAAATAATTAATAGGGCAAAAAGCCCCTTTGTTTCTGTCTTCCCCATTGAAACATTCCAAAGTATAAAATAAAGACCTACATCTAAAACCATGTCACCCCTTTTACCCTCCCAGATTTGAGGGAGTTTGTTCTGAAAGCTTTAAATGGGGCATCTCATCACTTCCAGTTTTTTCCCAAGTCTTTTTAACGTACAAACAGCAAGTTTGCTGTAATTGGCCTTTTTCCCAGGGAGGTTTCAGTGAGTCAGCATTTTCTGACCAACATATTCCCATCTTCTTCAAATACTTTCAGGCGGCTGCAGTGAAAAATGTCTGAACTTTGTCAGGCTGGGGAGAACTTTGCGTGCTCATCTTCACACAGACCCAGTGCTCTCAACAGATCCCTGGGCAGGACATCAGCAGGTACATCAGCTCCTGCTCCATTTCTTCTAACAAACTGCTTCCCTACCAGCACTACCTGGCACAGAACATTTGTAACTGGGACAAATTGTGGCTTAGTTGATGTAAAATGAGTTACACCAGTTTGCATCAATCATGGTACTGGTCTGTAACTACTCCTTTTTCTTTGAACTCCTCAGTGAATTCCTTGAGGCGATTATGATTTCAGAAGCAGGTACAAGTGGAAAATGGACATCCTGCAGTTCACCTTCCATTACAAAGTGCTGATAGGACACCTCCTTCGCTCAGCCTGTTTCCTGGAGCTGCATCAACATGGCCAGAGCTGCAAGGAACTGACCCAGGCCAACCCCACCAGCCACAGCAAAGAAAGCAACATCCTCTCCTCGTTCCCAGCAGGCTTTTGTTTGCTCATGACCGAGCCTAAGCTCTTCAGCCTTGGGCAGTAATTCAGACCAATACTGCAGATGGGTTTTCCAAATACGAACAATGAGAGCAAGAAAGGAACCCCTGCAGCAGCCAAGCTCTTTGCAGCCTGTGCTGCAGGGATGGAGCCAAGGGAAGCCTCGTGCTGCAGGAGCAGTGCCCTGGTGCTGGGCCTGGTGACCTGCACTGAGAGCTGAAAGCAGCTGTGCAAAGGCAGAGCACGAAGGGAGGCAGCTGAGAGAGGCAGTGGGAGGAAATGGATGCTGATGTTTGTGGACAGAAGAGCACCTTGCACAACAGGGAGTTATGTGTGGCTGGGACCATCCCAGCCTCTCCCCATCCTACAGGAACCTCCCACAGGCAGCACAGCTCCACCACTGTCACAAAGCAGCACCACTGCCACCCACGAAAGATGTCCTTGCACCCTCACCTGGTTGTACTGCACCAAATTGTGGGTCCCTCTGGCAAACAGCTCCACCAAAATTGCACTGATTTTTGTTCTGCCCAGGTGATGCACTTCACCAGCAAATCGGGGAGACAGATGAAGAAAACACATCTTCGACCCACTTTTTAATCTCTCCAGCCAAAGTGAGGGGTGAGCTGGCAAGTGATGAGTTGGGGTTGTGTATGGCCACACAATAACACCCAGGCTGAGATTACTGCCCTGCTGTCCTTCACAGAGCTGTGCCCATGTGGGAGGGACAGAAGGCTGCACTGAAATGCAGCACCCTGCCAAAGGAGAGGGGATGGAGATGTAGGAAAGGTGGAGGGAAGGAAAGGAAGCAGGAGGAGAAAACTTGTAAGCACCTTTCTTAATTCTAAGTGTTCTCAGACTTGCTTAGCTCTAATCTTTAATTCATATTTTCATTTCAGTCTCTTTGCTCTATAAAGTCTGCATTTCATGTAAAAGGAGCAGCTCGAACATAAATTATTTGACATAAGTCAACCCCTTGCTAAAGTCCTCTACTCTACATATGTGTAGGCTCCAATAAAGAAGCATTAAACATTCATTAAATTAGAAATACTTGAAGACAGTGTCTGCCCCTCTTCTCATACAGATATGCTTCACAATCCCAACCTTCTAGAGCAGCAAAGCAAACCCTCTCTAATCCTTTCAGAAACCCTGATCATGCAAAACACCCCAGCCTCCTGCAGTGTGCCTCTGAGGCACCCAGAGGTATCCACAGGTCAGATCCTCAGCTGGACTAAATCAGAGTAAAACAATTCTGTGTGTTACACCAAGTGACACGGACACAGGATTTGGCTTTAGGCTTCTCTTGCAGCAAAATGGTTTACAGCAATGTCACTGGATCATAATGTCACTTTTGGTATTATAATCATAATGTCACTATTTGGAATCAGGTGGGGAACAGCAACATGACTCCTGCTTTAATTTCAGTGCTGCCCAGGCTCCTTGCATTCTGCAAAGGAACGTGGCTTCCCAACCTGAATTTAGGAACTCTTCCCCTCCAGAAAACCCCTAACCCGCCCCTTCTGTACAAGATGCTACCATGATGATAGTGAATCTTGAACTACCACTCTCACAGGCCAGTGAACACAAACTTCAGCAACATTTCCCCAAGGGGAAACAATCACTATGAGCAAAAGCTTCTTCATAAATATTTCTGAGTTTGAAGAGTAATGCAGACCAGGTAATGTGTTTCCCACATCTCTGAGAGCCGTGTCTGCTGAAAGAGAGCTTTGGAGCTGGTCCCATCCCACAAATGGCTTCTCATGATCCTCCCTGACCCTTCTCTTCAGGGTGCCTCTTACATTCATTTGAACTCTGCCTCATTTGAAGCACAGAAGCATGGTTAGGACGTGGGGTACAAATTCAGGGTAGCAGCTTTCAGCTCCTGCCTGGCCTTCGGCAGTCAGGCAGAGCCTTTTCCTGCCGTGTTTAACTTGTGAATTATCCCTTTCTTACTTGCTGGGCAGAAGCAGAGCGCACAGAGGCTCGGGAAGCAGCAGGTGACCGTGCAGATGAACATGCTGGGTTCAGGGGCTGCTGTCCTGCTGGCTCCAGGCTGCAGCTCCCTGGGAATGGAGCTCTTCCAGCAGCATCCCTGTCACTGCACAGCCCAGCACCCCAGCTTTGTGTGAGCACTGAGCTGTGGGATAGAGCTAATCACTTTAAGTGCTGCTCAGTCCAGGGCTTTTTTGTTCTCTAAATGCTTTTCCTCTCCCTTGTCGCTCTCAGTCTCACTTCCTCTAAAACGTTAGGAGCTGGCAGATTCAGCTCAGCCCTCCCCAATGCTGTGCAGCACCAGGATGGCTGATTTCACAAATTTTAACTTTCCCAAAGCTTTTCACTGTTACAGAGGCCTCTTCCAACAGCTGTGACCATGGGGAGCAGATCAATACTGAGTCAGCAGTGCATTAAAGCATCTGGATAATCCAAGTGCTGGAGATTTCCAAAGCAATGGAGGATCTAGTTGTTGACAGATGCTTGTGTGGCTAATAATTCTCACCAGCAACTTCAGCCTTTAACCCCTCGGCCTGAAGCAATCAGATGAACGAGCTCCACTGAAAACCACTTTCAGGGAAATGACTTCTCAAGGAACAGTAAAGCAAGTACTGGAGTATTTTTCAGCTTGGTGTCTGCCTGGCCCAAATACACCTTGTTTTCAGTCTTGATCTTCTTTCAAATCAATCCTTTTCTCCTTTTGCTGGTAATCAAATCACTGCTTTAATTGAGCTAATAGGGCACCACTGTCCACACTCCTGCTGGTCATCACAAAGAACATTATCCAGTCCTTCCCGTGGCCCCTCGGGCTGACACCTGATGTGGGTGGTGGCTGTGAGGGTGACCAGGTGCCCCAAAAGTTGGCTGCCATCAGTAATTCACAACCATAGAGGGTGAGGTGGCTATGCTATGCTACTGCCTTCAGCTGCCAGGACCCGGGGAGAGCATGGTGGAGTGCAGCAAAATCCAGCGTGGGCAATACTTCTTCTCCTTGGCTGGGCACATTCCCTTGCATCTGCACAACCAACCAGCACACTGCATAGACTGTGACAGAACAGGGTTTAAGTGCAATCTTAAAATCTGGCCATTTCAGGAATTCCTGAAATAAATTAGAAGAGGAATTTTATTTAGTTGTTGGTTTGGGGATTTTTTTCTCTAAAGGGATCTCCCCATGGCTCCAAATCACTGTTTTCCACAAAGTAAATGAATATGAAGTCTTCTCTCATCCTCTTGCCACATTTTCTGTGTCAGCTCTATCCTCCAACAGTTGTATATAATAAAATAGCAGACAAAACATCCTGTCCCCAAATCCTTCCCTTTTTTTTTTCCTCAAACTTTTAGTAATTTTTT
Source organism: Erpornis zantholeuca (assembly GCA_013400515.1). Lineage (NCBI taxonomy): Eukaryota > Metazoa > Chordata > Aves > Passeriformes > Timaliidae > Erpornis > Erpornis zantholeuca. Next base: position 58,011 of record VZTN01015686.1, on the reverse strand, counting down.
TCCATGCTTCCTTGATTTTTTTGTCACTGATCAAGTTGGAAGCAGAAGCTTTCCAAAACAATGACCTGGAGCTTCAGCGATCCACACCTTGCAGATAAACAACAAGCTACATTTATGCAATAAAGCACCAGCAATGGATTATTCCATATTTAAATCTTGGCACTTTTCAAGAACAGTGATAATTTGGAACAACAGAGACCATGTGGGAAAGGGTTTTTGTCAGTACTGGTTACCAACACACACTATTAATCCACTCCCCTCACCGAAAAGAGTTTACATTGAGATGGAGCTTTTTGTCCTGCAAAATCCCAAAGGGTTTTGCAAAATGAACAGTTCCTTTGCTCTCCCAGGGCAATACCTGGGCAGTGGCTTGGCTGCGTCCCTGGTTGGAAGAGACCCCTGCTCCCCGACTGCATCACCAGTGCCTCTTCCTGTGGCATCCACATGTTCCTGCCCTGCTTACTTTGGGAATGGAAATAAAGTTCATGGACCAACTCTGAACTGGCTGGGCAGGACAGGAAGAGCCTGGCCCATGTCCAGATGCCAACTGCCCCACTGCCCACAACACAGCTTTTCCAAAGGGACACCCCCTGGGGAGTCCCAAAAGTCTTCCACTTAGACAAAATGCATTTCTTCCTAGCGCTTGCTAAGAAAAGGCAGCCTGGAAGGTCTGCCCCTGGGTGTTATTCTGCACAGAGACATGCAAAACTCACTCAGGGACATGAGTAACACGGATTTGTTTGCCAAGAGAAAGGTTTCAACGGGCTGGGAAAATCCTTGGGGGTTTCCTGAGCAAGACACTCTGTGTTACAGCAGGATCAGGCTGGGGTGCAGAATGCTTATTTCAAATTAACTCCAACAGAGAAATAATGAGCAATGAGTTTATATTTCAATAAATTAAGAGAGAAGCTTAGGTAAAATGTGGGTTTATATGCACGGAAATAAATTATTATTTACTCACTTTTGTGCTCATACCCTCAAATATGAAGACACTTGCAGGGATTTATTAATATTTATAGCACATTATAATAAATACCCACAAGAGCTTTGCCTGAAGACATGCTATTTTACCAATGCAAAATCTGTTGAAGGTCAAAGGGATCTTTTACTTGTGTGTGGATGGCAGGATCAGCCTCTTTACTTGGAAATCTGTATCAACTGTGATAATTTAAAACTTTAATTAAAGACTCAGTGACAGATTATCTACGAAATGTCTTCCTGCTGCCCAGTATTCCATCACAAATGTCTCCAGAAGCCCAGGCTGAGTAAGCACACTTGCCAGGAAATATTTCACTGTGGACATGTTAGCTTTTATCTGGCTCACTGGGTAACAAATTCTTTTGTTGAGGACTGGTGACAAAAAAAAACTAAATTAGAAGCAAAACCAGACCTCAACCCAAAAATTTATAGTATTTGTTTAGTTCATACCTCAAGAAAATGAAACACAGGGAATTTCTCCCTTTGTGCGCTGCAGTAGGTGAGAGGTGCTTGGAGCTGGCAAAGCAGAGGAACCCATTTAATCTGGATCACAGATGAAACCAGATTAAGCAATGTGAGGGATGATACACTGGGGATGCCCCCCATCCCAGCATCCCACACCGTTCCCAGACCACATCCAAAGGGTTCAAGGAAATGGGAAGAGCAACCTCCAAGTGATGCATAGAAAGGGAGTTAAAACACACACACATCCCACCAATACCAGGGCTCACCCCACAGCAGTGGATGGGTTTATGGGGAGAGAGAAGCTGAGGTCAGGGAATGAAGAGGGCAGGGTGAGGAGAGAAGGCCCCAGTAGCACCACACAGGCACCTCTACAGGAGCATGCAGACCTCGCTGGGAATATTTGCTTGGAAAGGCACAGGTGGAGTGGGTGGATGTCCTCACTGAGCTGCAGCAGAACCTGGGGCAGGAGGGACAGCAATGGTGGCACCACAAGCTGGGCTCTAACAGTAACAGGAAACTTTGAGATGCTGCAGAGGAGAGAGTTAACAACAGTGACACACTTTTGTCTGGAGAAGTCACAGTGAGTGGAAATAACAACTCGGGGCCATAATTCTGCGGTCTGTCACTACCAGGAAACGTGAAATCCAGTGACCTTTCATCTCTGTGACAGAAATGCTGTGCAGCACCTGGAGCCATCGCCCTTAAAATCCACTCTGACAAATTGGATGATAGGACACGAAGGAGAAAACGTCCTCTCCCTTGCTCACCCCCAAATCTGAGCCTCCCAGTGAAGTCCGCATGCTCCATGTGGAATAAGGTACACCTTGCCAGGAACAGCCAGCCTTGCACGACCTGCTCTGTTTAGTGAAGCACGAGATAACAATTTCATTTCTTTGGCCAAGAAGGAACAAATCTCCAAAGCCACTTGTTCAGACTGCTCTTAAATGATGGGAGGGAAATCAGTATTGGCTTTCTATGAATTTTCAGGTCAGGAATGTTAGAATCAACAGATTTTTGCACTGTCACAGAATCATAGAATCCCAGACTGGTTTGGGTTGGAAGGGATATTGAGGCTGATCCCTTTCCACCCCATGACATGGGCAGGGACACCTTCCACTATCCCAGGTTGCTCTAAGTCCCATCCAACCTGGCCTTGGACACTTGCAGGGATAGGGCAGCCACAGCTTCTCTGTGCAGCCTGTTCCAGTGCTCACTGAAAACCAGCACTTCTGCCCCTGGCAAGATGGAATTAATAAAGTTATGAAAATCTACCTGACTGTATGGAAAGAAAATTATTCTCTCATTATTAGCAGCAACAGCTAAACAAGCAGGCAAGCCATGCTCCTAGCAGAGTGCAGCAAATGATGAAGAGCTGTGTTTTACATAAAATGAGGATTTCCCTTACCAAAATTTTAAGGGATGGTTTTTGAATTGAGGATTTGCACCACAGAGATTAACTTCCCCCCCCAACAACTGTATCCCTTGAGCTCTTCTGTTTGTCAGTCTGAAATGATGACCACAAGAACTAAAATCTTTTCATCACGCCAGAACGCGGCACTGTGTCTTCACCACTTTGGCAGAAAACAAAAGCTACTGAATGGAAGGAAAAAAACAAATAAATTTAAGAAGGGGTGTTTCAGTCATTTAAGTGGGTCTGTCAGCTTGTGTTATCCTCACGCATTTGTGAAACTGAGCTTTAATTGACTGGCTGAAGTGGAGAGCTGAAAGACAAAACTTTGGTCTCAAGATGAACACAGAGCTGAAAACACTGTGCTCCTCATTCATTAGGATGTGTCAGAGGGATTCAGATGGGAAGAGACACAGGAATGGCTGCTACTTCCACCTGAATCTCCCAAACTGTAGGAGAAAGGTAAGCAGTGTGTGCCACACTCAGCACATCCAAGAGCACTGACAAACTCTGATCATCAGATTCCCCACAACACAGCAGACTGCCTTGGTGCCTCCTAATTTCTATCACTGTGTGAATTACTTCATTACATCTGTGAAGGACACAGCCAAAACTGCAAGCTTGGGCCAACTATAAGCCAGGCAGCCCCAGCTGCAGCAGGAGAAGAAAGCCCTTCCAGCTGAGGGGTCTCCATCAATACAGCCAGGCTGAGACACCAGGAGGTGTTCAGCTCCCCCCATAGCACCTCCCATGCAGATATGCCCCTCAATCCCAAGGAACAGCCACGACCCTCCACTGACTCAGCTGTGCTGCAAGCCCCAGAGACCAGGATCCCCAAGGCATCCAGGCTGCTCTGAAGGGGATGGTGAGAAATCCAGCCCTGCCTAAAACAGGTTTCAGCTGCAGAGCTTTAGGTGAGTCTCCAACAGATGAGCAAAGAGAGGAATGGAGAGATTTGGTAAAGCCACGGATGAAGCCTCCTGGCTTCTCCATGAGGGTTCCAGTCATTTCACTGTCCCACAGTCTGTTCTGCATGCAGCTGCCTCCCTTCTGTCCTCCTGTTCTTGTTCCCACCAGCAGGAGCTGCTCTTTTCCTTTCCCCTTGGTGATCTGGGCACTGTTTTGGGAACAAAGATGCTTCTCAGCCCTAGTTACCAGGGATGCTGGGAACTGCAACACAGAAAGCTACCACCAACCCACAAAGGGGCAGTGTGGTTCCTGGGGGAAATGCTCACGGTGGTGAAGGGTTGGGAGGGAAATCCAGCAGCTCCTGGACCTGTGTGAAGGCCCCTCTGAGCCTGCACTCCTGGGAAGTCTGAGGGATGCTCATAGGTTGGATTCATGCCATGCAAACCGGATGGGATGTGCTGCCACGGTAAATGAGGGGATTTGGGATGGTGTTCTACACGTGATGGGAACACAGAGGCTACACACGCTCCAGAGGTGTTTGCTGGGGTGTGAATGAGTCTGAGCTCAGTGACAGGCCTGGGTGGTACCCCTGAGTCACCAACCCAGGACACTGACCTTGGTGAGGGCGATGGGAAACCTCACACCCAAGCGCAGCAGGCTGTACACAAAGGTGGTGCACAGAGCTCGGTTACAAATCACTCCTCTGAACTTCATCAATAAAAACAAACCAATGAGATTTCCTGGGTACATTTTCTGCTTTTCAACAAAACTCAATGAGAATCTGACAAAATATTTTTGAACAAAAATACAGATACAAACTTCAGGATTTCAATATTTATGCCATAATTTTCCAAATTTCCAATTTTTTAAGTTTTTCAAGTCCCTTCAGTAAAAATATTTTATGTTTACAACTCTTTGCTTTTACTCTGTCTTAAAGAGCAGAAAATGTGTTGAAAATGTTATTTCTTTACCAACATTTTCATTTAGGTACAAAAGCAACCATTACTCTTATCCAGCAGCAGTGATGTATGTAAGAGCAAATCTATACGGATAGTGAATTCTAAACACGAGGAGATGAATCCAAGTAGCCATTTCTTACATGTTTAGAAAGCTGTGAAGAGGTTTATGTGCAGCTGCCTTACCTTTTAATCTGTCTTCACATCTACATTAGGAGAAAGGTGCTTTTTCAGAGACGTATGTGAGTACAGGCTTTGGTACAAGACCAGGGAGACCTTTTTGGAAACAGATCTATTTTCCAAAGAGGTACTTTCAGTCATTCCAAAACATTTATTGAAAGTACTGATGATTCAGACTCTATTTCATGAAATCATCTCAACAGGACAATGAGGGCCAGCTCTACACACCGACTCCAGCACACAGCTAATGATGTTCTGGGCTTGGTGGGCATCTTGCTGGCCACAGGAAAAGTTCTGCCATTCATTTTGGTGAGTTTGGCCTTAGATAATAACCATTGGTTTCTTAATGTGGGGACAAAACCCCCTCTTTTCTCATGTATTTGATTCTCTGTTAGACTAATTTTGAGAAAAAAGCAAAGACATGAAATAACAATCACTGGTATCAGGACTCAATCCTATAAAACCTTTGTCAAGCCAGCCATTCCATCTGCTTCAGGGAGAAGACCCAGGCCAGGAAGGGCAGCTTTAATTTTCACCCCATAACTGAAGCACCAGCAGAAGGACCAGCCCCAACGCCAGCCCAGGCCGATGGAAGCAAACCTTGGTAACAGCATTTCAATAAAATGTTTCCTTTATATCTCTGTTAAAGCCAACGCAGTTCTTTCTTACCATTTTTGCAGACAGGACAACACTGCTCTGGTTCATAGACTGGGTTGACACACTCGGGGACTGCGCAGTCTGCTACAACACAGTGAACTTCATTGCTGGGCTCGCAGCGACACCATTCGCATGGCGAGGGCTAGGAACAAATCTCAAATTAGCCCATTGCCTCCCGCAGCTCACAAGTTTGCAACATTCCCATCTTGCCACAAGATAAACACATCAGCGTTCAATACCCCCTGACCGAGTCGTTCACCATGGGTGATACAAGTTAACCTCCGGCACCAAGGAGCGCCAGCTGAAAGAGGCAACCACAGCATCGGAAAAAAACAGTGAGTGTCAGCCTCATTTTCCCACACGGAATGCGGGGTCTTTTAGGGCTTTAGGCCCCTTTGCCAAGTTTGTGCCTTTCTCTACCCATCTGTTTTATCTTCCACATCTGGCCAGAAGAAGAGCAGGATTTGTGCAAGGTCACGAGTGGTGGTTCATTCCAGGAAGGGAGGACAGGCTGATTTTCCAGGCCATACCCATCTCTCATGTAGACCACCACTGCCAGCCCCGGCCTCTTGGGGTGTTTTCATCCCCACTCTTCAGGGCAGAGGAGAACAGTGTTGCTCTTGGAGGGGCAAACCCATTTTATTCTGTGTTTGTGGAGCACCTGCATCAGGGGTCTGTGAGCACTCCCATAGACACAACCATGAGATCTCAACCTGGCCCCTTCCTCTCCTGCTTGCTTCAACAAGGTTTGTGAGCAACAGGCACACATAAAATACATAAGTAATTAAGAGACTGCATAATTTTGCAGCGTTGGGGAATTCTGGGTTAAAGCACCCAGCTAAATGGTTCTGTTTTAGGACCATCAATTCAGCCAGGAATCTCTAACCACCTCCAAATTGCACAGAGTTGTTACTGTCTCAACCTTTAAAAAGCTGTGAAAATCTGTTGAAAACATAGAAAGGTCAGTGTTTTAAGGTTCCTAGTGACTTATGAGCGTTCAAGTGTCATGAAAGCATGGCAACAGAGCTAAGAAGGGAGAATAAGAGGAGAATTGAAAGGAAAATAACTTCCTTTCAGTACCAGTAGGTTCGATATATAACTCCCAATTTCTCAGCATCCATCACTAACATTTCAATGAGTAAATGTGGGTATTGCTTTATGTGAACCTGCAGCTGTGGGAATTCCTCAATATTTAAAAATAAAGTGAGATGCAAAGAAAGAAGGATTCATCCTGATGTGTTTCAGACTCCAGTGATGGGTCACTCATTTCTGCAAGAGAGATACAACATGTGAGCCCTGGTTCTGGTGTGTAAAAAGCTTTTCAGTTCGCCTCTAAGAAGCTCCGTATGTCTCGAGTCTAATAATCTATTCCCAAGAAATTAGTTTCTACCTTAAAATGCACCAATTAAAGCTTCCCTTGCTTTGTCTCAGCATCTGCAGTCTATAATTCCCATCACCTCTCATTTGCTCACGGCTTTGGCAATTTAGATAAAATCAGCACTCCGTGAGCAAGGGAAGAAGTGTGTGGAGGTGGAATTCCTCTCTCTAATTATCGTTCCTCTTTCAATCCTGCTTTGATTTCTGTCTGAAGCACCAGGAATCTAAATTCATTTGACTGACATTTCTTATTCAAGGCTATTTAATAAGAAGAAACAATACAGAAGAAAATAGACAGAGCTATTTGCTGAGGGATCAATAAGAAAATTGCTGCTTTGTTTTTACTCATTTTAATCACTAATTATATGGAGCAGCAGAACTAGATCTTGCAATTTGTGGAAGCTTTCACTGACATCTCCTCCAGGGCATGCACCCATCCTCACTACTCCAGTGGCTGCAACGCTAAGAAATATGTGATACTTTTCCAGGGCTGCAGCCCAATCCACGGCTCAAAGAGGATCAGCACAAGCAGAAGCTGCCCCTGAATGACTCTGCGAGTGAGGAAATGAGACATGACACACACATCTTCTGCCTCAGCGTTGGTGGTGCAGCCTGAAAATGACACTGTAATAAACCAGGATGTTGCCTGATGCTGGGAGCAGCTTTCCAAGCGGGAAGAGCTGCACGCAATTAGAGAAGGAAAGCACACCCCAGCAGAGCACGGAGTGAGCAGCCACCAATGAAAAGGCTGCTCTGGCATGAGCCACACCTTTCTCTGCCACCTCCTCCTCTCCGCTGTATCAAGGTCAAGCCACTTGGTCTTGCCACCAGGATCTTCCTCTCTCTGACCACTCTGCTCACTTGTCAGTGCCACTTACCATGGGGGAGTCCAGCCCTCCTGTCAGCTTGGTTTATGAGTGTCTTAGCACTTTCTTCCATGGGATGTGCTTTGGGATCTGATCTGCAAATCCCTGCCCATTCAGGAAGGACTTTGCCCCAAGAACACCCATTGAGCATTTGGAAACTGTGGTCTGCAGGCTCTACATCCGAGCTATTACTTTCCCTGGTGCTACCCTTCTTGTGGAACAGTTCTGGGGCACTGGCCAAAAAGTCAGGAAGACCTTCTTGGCAGCAGGAAGACCAAGCAGCAAAATGACAAACGGGGAACCAGTAAAGAACAGGGAACCAGCAGAAGATGTCCTGAAGTTTTGTCTCCTGTTTCCTGATGTACAGATTTATGCCCCATGAAAGAGGGGTGGTTTACACTTTCATAGCCACTGAAGTTCAAACAACAGTTCCAGAAAAGAAACTCCACCCCTACTGAAGGAGGATCCTGAAAAAATACAGCAGGTTTTCTGGAGTAGGAAGGAGAGAGGACACTGTCCCACATGGACAGTGCAAATGCTTTATCCATGTCCCTTAAACTGATATTCTGGAAACAGCTCTAAGATTAAAGATGATAATTTATTCACTCCCCTGTCCAATGCAGAATAATCTCTTAGGAAACTCTCTAGGGAAGGATTTATTAGGAAGGATTTCAAGAGCTGTTGGTTAAGAAACATTCTTCTGACCTTTGCCCAAAAGGAAAGGGTGCTCAGGATGCCCAGCCACAACACTGATACAGGTCTGCACCATTCTGTGGTCCTGTACTGCTCAAGGTATGATTTCAGAAATGGCTCCATCAGGAGCAGACTGGGTCCTTCTGTAGAAGGTATCAGTCACTAGAGCAGTTTGACTTTGCCAAACCAGTGCAAAGCACTGAAATTCTTTTTACTCCATCTCCACTTCTAAAGGGGATGAGAGTGCTGACCCTCAGAGCTCAGTGGCATGACACATTCTTGGATGTTGCTGTCAGCACAGGAGCGAAGTCAAGCCAAGCTGGTGGGAAGCAGACATGGCCAACATCTATCCACCATTCAAGGGCTTTTAACAGCAGCTGAAATGGGACAGAAGCACAAAGCACCTTCTCAGTCTCAGCACTGACCCTGATCTCTCTCTCCTTCAGCCAGTCACTTCAAAAAGACCAGAGCAGCACAACCCATTCATATCCACCCCTGAGATCACAGCCCAATTTCTGTTTCTCTTCTGTTCTACTGATCTCAAGGAGGACTGATAGCCCAGGCTTGGCTGGGAGGGCAGGTTCAGCTCCTGCTTCTGTGTGGGACGGCCCCATCACATAGCTCAGGATGGCTGGAGGAAGGAGCCAGCACTCATTTTGTTGTGTGCCTGGAAAACCTGAGTCTCAGGTGCTGTCATATGGGAAACATCTGCAATCAGCAGAGTTTGTTAACAAAGGAAGAAGGAAGGGAAATTAGAACAGAGAATAGAAAATACACTCGGCTAATAAAGATTTTATGTGCGCGAGCACATAATGATAAACTTGATAGACGATATAAACAAACACATGAAAAAGACAGTGAAGGAAACAGAATGAAAAACAAGATTACACCCTGAGCGGGGGAAATCGGGAAGCCAAACAGGATATGGGTGCCCTGTCTCCTAATCTTCACTCTCACACCCATACACACCAGCTCCCCACTGCTTTCACCTCTTTTTGGAAGCAAATGCCAGCACACGTAGGAACTATGATTGCTAACATCATCCAGCTACTCCTCTCAGTGATAAACTACTCCTCTCTTACAGGGTTGGGCACCAAGTGGGTCCTTCTTTAGTCAGCTACAAGGTTCCAAAAACCCACAGAAATTTTGTACCTCTGAGAGGTCTATTTTGTGAGCAGGCCCTCAAGTCCTCTGAAAGGACTGGTGGACAGCCAGAGAGATCACATGATCTAACAATTCTTGAGGAAATAGCCTATTAAACTGATTATTCCCAAACCTAAGGGAGAGGTGGAGAAAAGAAAATGGAAATCTGAATTCAGAACTCAGAATGTTTAAATCTACTCTTTTATGCTTTTCTATAGCTGAAGAGATCTGAATCAAACATTTGTTTTAGACCAAGGCCACTGGTACAATCACACCAGTAACTGACACACAAAACTTCAAGATTTTCGGCAAGATCTTGCAAGAAGCTTCTGCAAGAAGGACCTCAGTCACCTCATTTTTTCATAGGCATTCTCTTGTTGTAAGTACTTACTGAACCTTATCTTCATATTTCTCCCTTAGCTCATGCCTTGCCCACAACTACAGCACCTAAGCCACACCTCTGCTGCCCCAAACATGTGAAAGGCTTTGCTCTAACATGTACACTGCCCCGCAAATGCTCATCACTGAGTAGTGAATATCCTCCCTGAGTGAATGGAGGAAGCATATCTATATCAATAAAAAATCATTTTACAGTTCTCCTCTGGCCTGCCTGCAATCAGGATTTCTTGTCTGTATGTCTGCAAGTCCATCACTCTTAGCTGCTTCTACACAAACAGCTCTGGAGAGAGGGAAAGGGAGGGATTTACCCAAGACAAACTAAAAACCTTGAAGCTGACAGCCAACTGATACTTTTTCTTCAGCTGTTTCTTCTGTCATTTAGTAAGACACACTTTTCCTCACTTTCTGTTTTGCTGCCACACTCACCAGGCTAACTGGTTTTCATGTCATCCAGCTCAGGAGATGTCTCAGACCAAGTTTTAAGGCTGCAGTGCCCTGTGATCAGTTTGGATTCTTCCAGCTGGTTTTACTCATATTTGGGGTTTGAGGCTCATACCCCTCCAGGAGCTGGGAAAATGGTGCTCATTTTCCAAGCAGCCTTCCAAGACTAAAGTGCTATTTGAGACCTGAGCATTTCAAGAGCCAGTGGATCTTGCATCATTAAAACTGACTGTACAGAGACCTGTTACTCCTGGAGACTTTCCACTCCATGAATTTAGATGCCAGCTCCTCCAGGCATGTTTAGCACAGCCATTTCCTAACACTTTGGACCTAGCCTCACTTTTCCAAGAAAAGGCCTTGAATTTTATGGCATTTTCTTTGTACCTGGGTTTTCAGCCTCATGGAAGAAGGGTTACATCTTTGCTGGAGCCAGGCTGCTCAAAGCCTGAGATCAGTTATCAGGATTTCTTGTGCTGCTCTCTTCCCCCTCCTTCCTGCAGCTAAGCCTCAAGAGGAGTTTTGTACAAGGATGTCCCATAATCCCATCCTGGAAGGCTTCATCTCATGAAATAGGTCCCATGAAGTGGTACACAAGGACCTCGTGCTGCCTGACACACAACAGCCCTTCAGGAGTCACACTACAGGTCTACCAGACAGGTACAGAGCAATACAGACTCACAACTATTGTATCAGGAATACTTGACTTTTCTTCTGGGGAACGAAAGAGCAAAGCTCCAGGTAAGTGTTTATAACCATCTAATCATGTTGCAATGCACCTACTGATCATCATGCAGGGGCTGTCCAAGTCAGTGGAAGACAATCCAAGTATCTCCACTAAACTGAGATGGCCTTTTCAGAGTCAAACAGGTGAATTTACAACATGACCAGAATGACTGGAGAAATCTGCTCGGTTGACTGCCACCTGAAGGGGGGTATAAGCACAAAACCAAGCCAGTGGGCTTGTTTTCTGAGCCCTGGGGAAACCCAAGGAGCCATCATATCAGAGCAAAGGCAGGGGAGATGCCGGGACTCTTGGTACCGCTGCAAACCAAAATCAGGCATGTCAGCTCCCAGCTCCTTCAAACACCAAAAAGGATGTGGTGTGTAAGGATGTGCCTCTTCTAGATGACATGGCAAAGGGAAGAAGTGCTTTTCATGGCAGTTTTACTGAATATGGAACTGAAATGCTTTCTCCCCCTTCAAGAACATGTTAGAAAAAGAAGTGCCAACACCTTAAAAAGGAGGTGTGATCCTCTTCATTTCTGCTGATGCCAAGGTGGTTTGGGATGCGGTGGATCTCACCCGGCACTTCTGCACACCCTGCCACAGATTCAGATCCAGGAGCTGTATCCACATGCACCTCCTGCCTACACATCTGGATGTGTCCCACCCCCTGCAAGTGCTGGGCTCCAAGGAAAGGAAAACTGAAAATTATCACTGCTATCAATCTCTCCCTCTTTTAGTTTTCAAGAGACTCACAGAGATAACCCCTCAGACAGGCTGGACTGATGGCATCCTGCTTGATGCAGACAAAACAGCAGGAAAAGCAGAGCAATGCAGAGTGATGTCTGTCAAATTGGGCACTTACATCTTAAGAGGAGCTGTAACTTTTAATGATGCTAAGGACAATGGCAATTCTGACAGAAATTAAGTCTGTAACTACAGTTTCAGGTGGGGAATTTATTGGCAGGAAGCAAGAAAGGGAAGAAAGTTTGAAAGGACCTGATGAGTAAATCTGGAGGCAAAAATGGCTTCCACATTAAGGCTGAGGTGGGAAGTCATAAACCAGGGGAGAGGAATAAAAAAGGAACTGGGATAGCATTCATCAGAGATACTCCTGGAGGAGAAATTAGAATCATTTTCATTGTTATTGAAATTGCCTGTGATCTCAGGCAGATTAGCAGAAGATTGCAGGAAAATTCAGAGAGAGCTTTCAGCTGAGAAATTTTTAGGTGCCAAACTTGTGGTGAAGGAGCTGGTGAATAGTCCCACCTGAAGGTGAGACTGAAACCTGTTCACTTCTCTTTTGAGCTGCTCACTTGGCTTTCACTATTAGCAGCACATAAATAACCATTTAATTTGTGTTAAAAATTTGGTAAATGGCTCTTCTCTATGTGCCAATACAAAAACCTGCAAAGGGCAAATTTTTCTCTCATTTCATCACTTAATGAAATAAAAACCATCCAGCCAGCTAGTGGAGATACAATATCAATTATACTACAGAAACCATAACTACTTGGGTTTTCCATAGGTGGAAAGTTGCTCAAATAAACAATCTGTTGAGTAATTGTAGACAGGCACACTCACTGAAAACACCATCAGGTTGCAAATGACTTTGCAACAGGAAAAAACTACTAAGTCATTAGATAATTTATCTGCAGTGAAAAAACTGGAGCTGTATCCTACTTATATGGAGCACTAGCAATACAAATGAACTTTGCCATCCAAAAATTGAAAAATGCTTGCACCACACTGCAGATTGGCTAAACCAAGGGCCTGGCTTCCAAGAAGCAGCAGAATCAGATGCTGAGATCCTGTTTTTAAGGGAGCCCTCAACGCACACACAGACATTACTAACATAAAAGTCTTTCCAGCATGCTGGTGGCTAGACTTGGATTCTGGAGATGGAAAGGCACAGGGATGCTCTAAGTGCCCCAGATCGTGTATTCCTCTCCTCCCCTCATTCCCAGGTCATGCCTGCCCATAACCAGAAACAACATTCTTTGCCATTTTTTTGTAAACATTCCTGCGGAGCTCTACAGAGCAGCAAGGCAGACGAGGGACACAGAAGATGTGCCTCATCCTGGGTATCCTGGATGATGCACACATCTGATGAGTCAGAATTGTGATGGCTTTAGGATCACATTTGTACTCATAGATTTGCTCTGTGCCACACAATTTGATAAGTTTAAAAGGCTCCTGGAACCATGTTTGGATCTGAAGAGTGACTCCTCCATTAGCTGATGAGAGAGACAACCTTGAGCCGAGTCCTGGCCCCTTTTCCACCAGAGCTGTGTATCTGCAGTCTCGTGGTTGCTTTCCTCTCCTGAGAGAAGTAGCAAAGCTCTATAAAAACATGACTTTGCACTTCTTCCCTAAGAACGCTCTTTGCTTTGATATATGTCTCATTTTATTCCTTTCAATAGTTGCACCTCACCTACCCTGGGGCTGACGGGAACTATCTCTCTATTACTTTGGTGATAATTTTTATGACTGGATTACAAGGTTTTTAGTTCAGATGTTCCCAGTGCCCAGGGAAGGGGACTCCTGAAAGGTTATGGATATGACAGATGGGACTGTGGCTCCAACGTGTGAAGTGCAGCCCCGTTCGGACACAGACAAAATGTCTGTGTGTGCTTCACATTTGTTAAGCTCCTTCTCATGTCAGCAGGGAAAGTGAGCCCAGCTGGCAGCTTTCTGCTCTCCATTCCTTCCTGGCTGGCTTTTGCAATGAAGGAGCTACATCTAGCAGAAAGCCTCCTGGAGCAGGGAGAAAGGAACTGAGGACCTGGTCAGAAATGTGATCCCTTTTACATGTGTTTTCTCTATACCCGGGTCTGCTGTTTCCTCCTTTGTCCACAATGAGAGATGGGAGAAGGTGACAAGCTCAGCTCTGTATACTGATAAAACACTGAATTTCTATTATGGAGGTAGGTATACTACAACCAGTCACCACTGGGGAGGAGATTTGGACCTTTGTCCTGCTCCTTCTCCTCAGTTTCCCACCTGGATTGTCAGATAGCCACACTACTGGCCAGGCTACAGATTTACAGCAATGATGGGTTTGGACTGTTTTACTCACAAGATACCCAGGTGATAGTTACTCAGCCCAGCCAAACCTCGAGCCACTGTGCTTTGCCTCAAGACAAGCTCCGTGTCCCCACACAGCTCGGGCAGCCGGGAATCAGCAGGGTGATGGACTGGTGGGCAGCTCCTGGCTGGAACAGCAGCGGCCAAGGGCACGTGGGAGCTCCTCCTGCTCCACACCGCAGACTGCAGTGCTCCATCACCCTCAGCTTTGGCCTTGCACCTCTTGTGCCCTAAGGGAAGCTGCTCCCTGGTAGTACAGCAGGAGCTCCTGCATCCCACTGGCATCCCAACATGCTGCCTCCTTCCCCTCGGAGGAGCAGCTCAGCAGCATGCAAACTCCGCGGAGGAGTATCTCACTGGTACTAAACTTCACACCAGTGTAACATCCCAATGGGATGCTTGGGATCCATGAAGGTGCAGCAGTTCAGAGCAGCAGAGAACCTGCAGCTCTTTACAAGCTGGCACAAAGGAGAAGGCATTTTCCAAATTATCCTGCCTGGCCCCCTGCATCCAGTGCTTGATTCCAATGCTTAAACCCTCAGGAGAGGAGCCAACAGGGTCTGGGAGGTTTTTGTTCCTCAGAGGATATCATCATTTGGTTGTGAGCACAAGCTGGGAAGGATGTGAACTGAAAATGGGTTTGAATGGGTTATCTGTGATGAGAGAACACACTGGGGTCTGCTCACACAGGGAGCACACAGGGCTAATCCTCAGTCAGAAAGGTTTTGCTGTCTGGGATGACCACAGTTAACAGACTGAGAGATTCCCTGCTTTCAGGAGCTGTTTCAAACCCTACTGTTTCTCCAATACTGATTTTACTGTAATTCCCAAAGAATTACCTCTGAAATTACCACAGAACAGAGTAAGGAAGCCTCATGTATCTTTATTTTGCAACTAGACTGAGCATTGTCACTATATAACTTATCTAATTGTAGTTTTTAAAACAGTAAC
The DNA here is from genome assembly GCA_013400515.1 of Erpornis zantholeuca. NCBI lineage: Eukaryota > Metazoa > Chordata > Aves > Passeriformes > Timaliidae > Erpornis > Erpornis zantholeuca. The sequence continues at coordinate 42,778 of VZTN01015686.1, read as the reverse complement.
TAGAATAATTGGCTGATTGAGCATTATTTCTAATGAATTCAGCTGCACAGAGCACATTCCAGTAGCAACAAACACATACCTGCACTTCCCCTTGCTCTGGTAGGAAATAGTTTCCAAAAAAACCTTCTCACCAATGAGCTGTGAATGTTTCAAAGAATGAGATCCTTCTTCCTAAGCTGATGACCTGAGGACCCCCTGCTCACCAGCCCCACAGAAACAACCAGGATGAACAGCTTGGGAGAGCCAAGGAATAAGCAGTTCTCTCCTTGGCCCCACTGAGCATTGTCTGACATAATAATAAAGCCTCAGACTTGATTTTACTGCTCTTGGAAGGAGCTGGTAACACCTGCATGTACTACATATTCCATTTTCTTAGCAGCGAGGCTCCAGCTGCAATGGAGGGAGGGCAGGGGAAGTGCCAGAGCTTCTCCTCTGGCTGTGCACACATATCCCCTCTCCTTCAGCAGCTCCCCGGACAGTTCCTATTCTAGAAGCAAGCAGAGCTGATGGGCTATTTCCTGGAGTGAAGGACTGAAAGCCCAGCCATAGCTCTGGCAGTACAAATGCTGGGCACACATTAATTCCTGTGTCATATTTACTGGGAAAATACCAGTCCCTTGGGATTGCACATACAGGCTGAGCTCTGCACTGAGCTGCTGCACTGTGACTCAAACAGGGGCTTGTGCTCAGTTCCTGCCGATTTTGAATTGTGGGGATGCTCAAGTTTTGGGTTCCATCCATTTCAGGGGGGAGCTCTGAGACAATTTGTGTGTGGCACAGCCAGTGCCACTGAGCTCTAAGCTTTTGGGGCTTCCCTTTGATCCAGGGAAGAAAATTCCATGGATTTTTTTAGCTGAATTCTGAGTAAAGCCCATCTTCTTTCACCTACTGTAATACCATATTTATGCATAATGTGATATATATGTTACAGAATCAGTAGCTAAGTACATAGGATAATTTTAAAAATAGGTTTCACTATAGATCAATATGTGACAGGCCTATCTATTTTAGTATGTTTTCTTGGTACAAATTATGACAGAAATACAGTAAGTCAGTAATTTTAGATTCCTTTGCATAGACATTGTCACTGTAATTTTGCCAGGAGGGAGATAATAAATCATACTTTTCCATCTGACTGATGTTCTGTTTCCCCTGTCTGATTTCAATGGCTGTATGCTATCTTCAGAGCTGGCATTGTTCATACCTCCTTTTATTAAAGCACAGGCATATTATTGAAATTTCTTTTGTATTGCGATTTTCTAGCCATATGTGAAATTGCAGAACACACAAGAAGAAGGGAAAAAAAAAAGCCCCACTTGTTTGAGTCATATTAGAAAAAAAAACCCTGCTGCACACATCACTGAGAGAAAAATGCCAATATTAAAATGGGAGCCCCATGCTGGGCCTCTCCTCCCAGGGCTGCCACACTCTTGTTTCTCACCTAAGAGCACCACCCCACCAGTAACACTCTGGAACATCCCAAGTGCTCCATTCATATTTGATAAGCTTGCACTCCTAGTTTGGGTACCTGGTGGTCTGAGCCAGGCTGTTGCTTACACCACTTAATTTGTATTTCTGGCACAGTTCTAGGGGTGGGGAATCACTTTTTGGTTTCACCGCCTCCTTTTCTCCAGCACCAGGATGGACACACTGCGTTTCAGGGGCTGAGAGATGCTGGGATGGCAGCTGCATACCTGCCTGCATGTGCCTTTTGATGAGAGGCCTTGCTTTGTTCAGTTATATTCAGATAATTGCATTAATAAAACATTTCAAAGAGCATTAAGAAAGAAGAAGGAGGTGCCACTACTCTGAAGTAAAGCTTTCCATAATGAGCTGAAAATTAGTGTATGATAATGCTATGCTTATGCAGTCCCTCATATATTTTGGGTTCTGATTACACCCTGAAGAACCCTGCTAGGGCTGTCTCCCCACTGTGCAGAGCACTGTTCAAGAAGACAAAGTCAGCAAGATACAGAAACCTTCACTGAATGATTACAGGTGATTTGTGGACAAAACAAAGCAATGAACTTAAGATATAGTGGCAGGGAAGAGGGGAAGGGAAAATAGAGTAGAACTTTAGCAACGAAATCCTGGCTTTTTTCAAGTCAGCAGAGATTTTGCCCTAGAAGCAAAAATTTCACCCTTCCTGCTTTTTTGTATTTTTTTTTTCAGTGTGGAGGAAAAGAGCAAAGGAGAGAGCAAGAGTTCTTTCCCATCTCTTCACACTAATGCTGATGCAAGGGACAAATATTTGGGCATCATCTAGGGGCTTTTTCAGTGAGGATAGGCTTGGGAGGAGTTCAGGCAGAAGGGGACAAGCAAGTGGAGAAGTCATTGGGAAGGGCATACAAATAAAGGCAGCAGCAGAGGATAAGCACTGGCAGAGCCAATGTCTAGAAGAAATTGCAGCTCTGTGCTTGGCAGAAAGGAGAGGACAGCCACTGAAGAGCACCCAAAAAATGTCCACAGTGTTTTCCAAGCTCAAGTTCACAACTGCAGGGTGAAACTGCTCTTCTCACTTGAACACCATAAAGGAGGCCAAAACTTCTCGTGGTCCCATCCAAAGGATAACTCACCCAATGTTCTGCCAAGCTAACACAGATAGTTTAATGTCTGTGCTCAGGAAATTTCTGCCTTGGAGGAGTATGGCACCATGCTCACCCTCCTGCAGGGACAGGGAGCAGTCCCTGCCTGTCAGTCTAAAATGGAGAAAATATTTCAAGATGTCAGCTCGACAATCTCTTGTGCGCTGACAATTTATCTCCCAGCAATGGCATTTTGCTGCATACCCAGAGGTCTGCAGGAGGTTATTCTGGATGTGCCTCTGTTGGGTGATGAGAAACATAGGAAGTTCAGAGCTGATTATGGACTTTCCAAACTGACAACCCAATCCTCTTCCGGCGGCTCCTCACTGTGGTTACAAATACACTGTAACCACGCCGTAATTCCATTTCTAAAAAGGTGTGTGCTTTGCTGTCAGTAACTCGTGCAAGAGAGCAAAAACGAATCAGCACTTAGGGAAACTGTTGCCTCAGTGCCATTTGCAGGATTTCTCCACCAGCTGCCAATGAACATCCGTCACGCTGACGGAACACTGTCTCCATAACCGTACATCAGCAGCCAGCTGGGAACATTCATTTCAAACACAACCATGTGTACTTGCAGTACCCAAGACCAATCTTTATCTGCTCGTTTTCTCTCTCTGAGAAGAAAGGGGAGGGTTAACAACCTCCGTGAAAGATCTCTGCTCCTACAGGTGAGTGCAGAGCACTCAGGACTCAGACCTTACCCTCCAGGACTGAAATCAAAGCAAGGATGATGTGTGGGAGAAAAAGCAGCTGCCAAGTGATCCCAAGAGTTCCTGCCAGATCCCTCTGGAGAAAAGAGCCTGAAGCATCCTTCACACCTTCCCTGCAGCCACCACAGCTGCCTTCACCCCTGCTCTGAGATGGGCCAGTGGGGACCTGAGCAGTCACATTTGAGTCCAACAAAGAGAAAAGCGGAAAACAAGATGGGAAAGAGAGAGATGGATCCTAGTAAAACCCACCAGACCTACCCTCTCCCCTGCTCCACAGCTATTAGAATCTTGACCACAGGGCATCAATCTGTATTTTAGATACATTTGAATCAGATCATGATTACAGGTGATTTGTGGACAAAAGAGACTGTGCTGGCCTTTTCTGCAGGGATTTCCAGGTGGAACCACAGCCTCAGCCAAAGCTGGAGGTAAGTCCCACTGAAACTAGGGGGTGAGGCAGGCTCTGTATGGGCAGCTGGGGCCCCAAACCCACCAGCATCTCCAAGGACCCATAACAGACCTATGAAGATGCTACATGGGGTTACTAAGACATCTGTCAGGGACACAAAATTTTACAAAAGGATACAAGAAAAACTCTTAATGGGTTTAGATTTACAATTGAACTTCAGTTGAGCATTTCAGCTGTACATGTTAATGACTGAGGGGCACAAGTATAAATATTTGGACAGCTGTCTAAGCTACATGGCTTGTTGTCATGTTTGTATTTTGTGCTTATGACTGTTATGACTCCAAAAATCAGATGCACAAGATCTGTTCACTAGAAGAAAGCTAAGTATTCAAGAAATGGGCCTTTGTAACTACTCCTTTACCCTGACAGCATCACAGTTACTGCCAGTGGTAAGAAATAAGATTAAATCACATTTGGATTTCTCACCCCAAACCTAAGGAAAAATCTAGAAGCAATACAGGAAAATTCACCCAACTGGAAACCTCTCATAGATTTTGATATCCTAGAAAAAGAAAAAATCCAAGAGAAGAAAATTAATCCCAATTTGTGAAAGATCAGGCAGCTGAAATTTCTACAAGATGAGTCAGCCCTGGCACACACACACACAGACACACACTTGCAAAAGATTTTTAAATAGAGGCTAATTTCAGCTGAAACTCAGCAGTGACAAGCACTTCTATAGATGACGATTTGGAACCTACATACCAGCAAAAGTAAATCAAGTGGGTGAAAGGGTTCTGAGACCACATAAAACAGTGCCTCTGTTTCCACTGAAAGCAGCCTGGGTTTGAGTCAGAACAGCCTCTCATCTTTGACTTCAGTGTGTGTGCAATAGATGTGAGAAAGTTTGCAGACCTTATAAATTCAACAGGATGAGGGAAGAGAAGTACTCAGAGCCTGTAAAATCTATGAACTGCTTAGGATTTCATCTGCAGAGATAGCAGCAGGTAAAATCTTTATTCTGTTGAAATAAACAACAAAATGCTTGGGTGCCTCATAAATTCAAGACTTCAGAGCAGCAGCTTCCCGAATTTTGAAGTTCTAATTTTCCTATACAATTCATAAAGTCATAGTTCACAGGTGCTTCTTTTTATCCCCACCAAACATCCCTGGGAGTGATCTTCCATTGTCTGACTCTCCTACAATACTTTGAGCAAAAAGCAATTCACTGTTTATTCTAGGTAAACACAGAGATTTCCAAACCATTGGTTTCTGCCCTATTCCACAACATATTGAGCTCTCAGCAAAACACAGGTCTAGGTCAAAAGTTTGACTGTCAGCTAAATTAAATGTGAAGGCTCTCACATCAGTCCTGGACAGAAGGTTACTGTGTGTGAGAGTGGCATGACATCATCTACTCTGTGCTTCTCAGAAGGTACTGGGACTTTGCTTTCCACACAACAAAGTATTCCACACAACAAGTATTTGAATATAGCAAGCAATGAACCAGATGGCTCCTATCCCTCTCCAATAGCCTTTCTCCCTTGTATTCTGGTTCCCTAGAGTTTAAGCTGTTATCAGGACGAATATATTTCTTTCAGGAAAAGTGATTACTACTTTTCCACTTAATTCTCATGCAAGAGATACTTTAATGACAAGATCTATCTCTCCCACTGAAATATCTTCAAAGAATCCTTACAAATTTCTGCTTCCTAAAACCACATCCTATACCTCTCACATAAAAACTTGGCCACCTAGGTGGGATATCTCACCACCTGACAACACAGCAGTCAAAATGGGACCGCTGAAGTGTGATCATGGGATGAACTTGGGGTAGGCCTTCCCAGGACAAGAAGGAACTGTTATCTGAGCAGTACACAAGATCAGCATCTTCATATCCCTCAGAGAACCAAAGCAGGTTGTTCAGTGTAGCCCTCAAGGAAATGTTTCTCAAACACTTGCTTTACCTTATTTTTGTGACATTAAACTGTCTTGCTCAGACTCAGTGACTGCAGTTTCAGATGGACACAAAAAGATAAGCACACACCACACGTGACAGAAGAAAGGAACTACTAGCTGCTACCTTCCCTGAAAATGACAATTTCTGTGAAAAAGGGAATTGCCACCTATGTTACCGAGAACTGGTGAAGTGTACAGACCTATATGAAATTATTTTCATTGCAGGAAAGACAATAAAGTGGCCAAGGGTATAATAAGATCAGGCACACAGCCATGAAGAGTTACAGGCTGTCGTTAATCATGGAGGTTCAACTCTTAAAGCCACGTGAGCTGGAAGAACAAACTTGTGTATCTACAGCTTTTAGAGCCCCTGTTCTTCATGGTGAAATGCTGTTTTCCTTAGCAGAATTGAAAGCATGGGATCAAACTCATTAGAATGAGAATTGCAGGTTGTGTAATGGTTTTGGAAAATACTGTCTTGTTTTTAAGATGCACTTCAGTATTTCTTTATGACATGATTCCTTCATTCCTTACATGAACTCAACCATTGCAATGAAACCCCATACTTGCCATTGCTTGAGATTCTCATCTGTCTAGGAGTTAATCTTCTCCATTTTAGATAGCCTTATCATGGTTGAAATGAAAAAATTAAATTGAGTTTACCATCTACTTACTTGTATGCTCATACAGTTATGACTAACAACTCTCAGCACCCTGCCATCAATTTTTTGCTATCCAAATTGCAAAAGGGGTTCTTAAAAAGCACTCAGTACTGGTTTACACACCCTTGGTAGTCCAGCATGATCCATGCTATGAGCAAAGGAGGCAGATACAGAGGACTGGCAATTCCCACAGGGGCTTTTGAGTGACCACTGGCCCTCAGGGAGTGCACGTTAGGGGGAGATGACAGCTTTTGCATGAGCCAGACCTGCATCACAGCTAAAAATGACTTCAACTTCTGCATTCATTAATGGCAGTAAGCAAACACTGAGTGCCTTTGAGAGCTACCAACAAAAATACAATTCCTAAAGCACACTAATATGAAATACTGAAGAAAGGGTTTCATACCTTAAATTCCTCCAAGATTTTGTAATTTTTCCCATGATATTCACAAAAGTTTTTCACTTCTTTGCATTCTGGACAGCATCCATTGTGTTCCACTTTTGTGCACTTTGGGTGGATTTTAGGGCATTCTGGTTGATCGCAAACAGGTCCATCCTCAGTACAGACACAGGGACAGTTGGAATGTCCAGGGAAAAAACGTTCTCCCAGTTTGTACACAAAGCCACTGTCATCCACACAGCCCTTCCCCCGGTAATCATCAAAGATCAGATTGTCATTACTGGAGGTCTGGTCCCCTTCATCAGCAGGGTAGTCTTCATGATTGATGGCAGCTGGAGTGACCAAACCAGGGAGCACAAACAGAAGTATCCAGGCTTCATGGATATGAAGAGCCATCCCCCTCCTCAGCTTCTCCATGGGACCTCAATGCCAGATACAAACAGTTACTTCCATAGGGAGACCAGTGCTGTGGTCTGAAAACAAACAGTTTTAAATGAGAACAAACTCAAAATTCAAGGAATATTGACTTAAAAAGGTAATTGTTTCAGCCAGCACCGAAGAATAAATCTGAGTTTTTAAACTGCACAGATAACTATCACTGTTTCATTTGAATTAAACCTCTTCTTAATCATTGCTAAAGAGAATAAAGCATATGAAATACCTAGACACACATGCCTGGACATATATGACCATAAAATATCTCTAAAGGAATGGTGGCTCATAGAATCATCTAATTTTTACTTTCCTCATTTTTGCAGTTGAGTTTTTGGATGCATCAGAAATTAAACCAGCTGCCTGAAATTGCATGGTGAGGGGCAGCTCAGAGGGTTTTGAAGCCAAGTTTAAGAATGGTCTAAACCTCCTGTGGTGGCCACTGTCCCTTGGTGCTACGTATGGAGCACAGCCCACTTCATTAAACCGAGGTGGGAAACCTGAGCTGAAAAAAAAGTTAAACATAATCTGTTGTCAGATCTGTGTCTGATCTGAAAGATGATGCTGGGTTAAACTTGGGCATTGAGAAGTGGAATAGTACAGAATCTTATTTACAGCATTGCTGAAGATGGACTTCCTGGGCTACCAACACAGCGCAGCCTGCAGCAGGTACGTTTAATCCCGACAGAAGCAAAGATGCAATCCACCCTCTCCATTATTCAGCATTTCAGTAATTCCCAGCAAAAACCGGGGAGCACAGGATGTTAAATGCCTGCATAATGCATGAAGCGGCTGAAATGTGCCTGCCTGATTAAGCTGAAGCCTTGCTAAAACTTTGGGAGCGATGCAGCACGGCCCGACCTTCGGTGAGCTGTGCTGAAGTGGCGAAGTGAGGACGGACCGTGGGAGGGAAAGGGGCTTTGAGTGACCCCCGGGAGAGTCGGCGCCAGGCGAAGGCTCTGTGCCGGTGTCTTGGGAGCACTTCTGGCTGCCCACGGTACCACATCACTGCCACCAGCCTGCCCACACACCAGCCAGCAGCCAGCGCAACCCTGGCAGCAAACTGCTTTCTGACCTCTCTTAAAAAACCTGGGCAAAGTACTACAGGAAACTTTTAAACGAGATGAAATACCAGCATTATACGGACTGCAGAACTACGGAGGCAGATCCTGGCACAAACCTAAAAAACTACGGGGCTGGGGTGTGTGTCATCCCATCTTTTCCTCCATTCCCAGAGCATGCACACACAGGCACACGAAGTCTACACAAACATGCATTAACCTACACACGCAGGCAAACGCGCACTCCCCTCCGCCCCTCGCGGAGACGTTTTTTTTATATTGGCATTTCTGGTGGACTGCAGATGTTCAGCAATTAATTCTCCCTTAATTGAAGCAAAAAAGCAGCAGCAGGAGGAGAAAGCTTTAATACCAGAGAAGCAGCTAAGAGATCCTGTTGACAAAGCAGTTTTTCCGAAGCCACAACAGAGGGAGACACCGGATATTACACAAGCTTTATCATATTCGAAAAGATATCTTCTTAATTGAAGTACTAGCTGTGTTTCCATCACAAGGACTACGCACCCTCTTGTTACTCCTATCAGCAATATCTACTGTAACATGCTGTTTGGAAATCCAGCGATTCATGCAGATACGGCTGCTTTACATATCTACTGAGCAGAGAACCTCCCCACCTAACGCTACAGGTAGGTTGCAACACTGCAGATTTGTGGGCATTTAGAGAAAAAAAAAAAGCAGCAAACAAAGTAATTCATATCTGAGGAAATGTGAAACAATTGTGAGAATCTGTTGGAGTTCGATGAGGAAGCTCTCAAAACAAATGTGTGTGTATATATATGTATATAAAAGTTCTCCCCAGATCATAAATAAGAGCACTATATTTTGCTACAGCAGCTGAGATGTCCCACAGCAACTCACAGGCACTCGGCTCGATCCTGGAAATCAGACAGACTGCAGACGCCTTGCACGGACACATTTCAACAAGTAAACAAATGCTGCTTGGCTCAGAATTAGTTTACAGCTTGAACTTTTTCATCATTTCTCATCCTGTGAGAAGCCAGGATCGTAGATAAGTCTCTGAAACGTTTCCATCCGCCTTCCCTCACCCCAAGTGAATAATTCACACCTACCTGATCAGGCTGGATGTGAAAGCTGAGAGGGGTCACAGGCCAACATGGACTGAAAAGGTTAGAAACAGATTAGTGAAAGCAGTTCCTCCTAATCACGTTTTCGGTGTTGACTCACGGACAATCCCTTTTCCTCCACCTCCCATCGCAAAACAGGGGAGCGCGGCAGCCCAGCAACCACAACATGAGAACTGAGCTTTAACCCGGCGCCGAGGATTCAGAGGGAGCAGGATTCAGGCGGTCCGGAGGCTGCGATGCCGCGGAGAAACCCCGGTGCCAGCAGCACAGTCATCGCGGCGAACTTGGGCTGCATCTCCTCAGGTCTCGGGGCGGGCGGGGGGAAAGAAAACAACCCATCCCTGTCCCCTCCCTGTGCCCGGCGGATCTCCTGCGGCTCCAGCTTCGCCTCGGCGGGGGAAGGGGG
>VZTN01015686.1:0-33040 GCA_013400515.1 Erpornis zantholeuca | reverse complement strand
AAAGAGAGCTGGGGGAAAAAACCCAAAAAATAATGCAGGGGCGGGGCGCCCCCGCCCCGGCCGCTGCTCCGCCTGCCGCCGGTTGGGGCGACGGCTCTCCTCAGACCTGCCGGTCCCCCTCAGATCCACTGGCTCCCGTCTGATCCGCCGGCTGGAGCTCCCTTCAGCTCGGCTCCCCTCAGCCCAGCTCGGATCCACCGTCTGAAGCTCCCCTCAGCCCAGCTCCTCTCGGCCCCGCTCCCCTCTCAGATCCGCGGGCTGGGGCTCCTCTCAGCCCGGGCTCCCCTCGGATGCGCGGGCGGGGGCTCCCCTCAGCCTCTCCGCGCTCTCCAGCTCCGGCTTATCCCGGCGGTGTCGGGGAAAACATCCCCCACGGCCGCATTGTGGAAACTTCGCCTCATCTTCCTACAGGCGGCTGCCGGGGAAGGGGCGCCCCGGCTCCTGTGGCTCGTGCTGCGCTACATTAAAAATCAATCTCCTTGCAATTCGGCTGCGCTGGCATTAGGCGTCATTGTAAAGCTGTTTCTCCAGAAACCACCAAAAGAGAGATTCTTGGTGTTGGGGAAAACACGGTGACAACAGAAAGAGGGATAAATTGAGGGGTTTATTTGGATAAAATGCCAAATAATACTCCATTTGGGTGAATATTCCCCGAATAGCGCTAACACGAGCTATGAACCTATAAGCCCACACTGCTGTTGTCAAACCGCTCTTGAGGAAGGCGATGAAGGCCACGGGTGTCACTGTGTTCCGGTCCAGATGCAAACCCTGCCATCGGTGCCTGCGGAGAGCAGGTGATCCTGGCCGTAGAAGCACACACAGCGCACCTCGACCCCGGGGCTCCGCAGGACGAAGAGCTGGCCCACGGCCAGGCACAGCACCTTCACAGAGCCCTCGCTGCTGGCCAGAGCCACCAGGCCACCTGAAACACAGAGCAAGGGCATCGAGGTTGGCAAAGGCTACACAAGAGAGCGGCACTGGAAGTTTTGAGATTGTGGCGTGTATGTACTCCTGTTTCCTGAGATAAATTAACAGAAAGTTGGACAGAGCAATAACAATGAGATTGGAGTGATTAAGCCAGTCTGGAGACCTCATGTTCTCCTCACAAGGAGCCTGGCTATTTTGACAGAATCACCGAATCTGCTGAGTTGGGAGGCACCCACAAGGATTATCGAGTCCAACTCCTGGCCCTGCACAGAACACCCCAAGGGTCACACCATGTGCCCAAGAGTGTTGTCCAAATGCTTCTTGAACTCTGTCAGGTTTGGTGCTGTGACCATTCCCTGAGGAACCTGTGCCAGTGCCCAACCTCCCTCTGGAGAAAGAACCTTTTCCTAATATCCAACATAAACCTCCCCTGACACAGCTCCAGGCCATTCCCTCAGGTCCTGTCACTGGTCCCCACAGAGCAGAGATCAGTGTCTGCCCCTCCTCTTCCCCTCACAAGGAAGTTGCAGACCCTTATGAGTCCCCCCTGAGTCTTCTCCAGCTGAACAGACCAAGTGCCTTCAGCCACTCCTCACACAGCTTCCCCTCAAGGCCCTTGACCATCTTTGTTGGCCTTTGGATGCTCTCTGATAGCTTAATTTTTATTTTTTTTTCTATGTTACAGTGACCAAAACTGCACACAGTACTCAAGGTGGGGCTGCCCAAGTGCAGACCAGAGCAGGACAATCCCTTATATTTGGATACAGGTACAGATTCTGACACATGGACTGAGCACCACAAGAGTAGTTGCTCTCCGAATACCTAGAGGTATCAACATCAGACCATGCTTTTGATACTGCTTTTCTTGTACTGCTGTGAGACATGAAGATGTGAGATTTCAGCTGAATTTCCAGCAGATCAGGCATCTAACTGAACTGAGTGCTTGCTCCTTTATATCCTTATGGAAAAAATGATAATTAAATCCTTAGTATAGAACAGGGTTTAAAAGTAGAAAAAATAGAAGAAAACATAAAAAAGGTTCTAAGGAGTTCTCAGTTTCCATGTGCTTTTTTGCAAATCAAATGGACTCAGTTTTCAACACTCCAAAGAAAGCAGAATGTGTTTATAAGTTTTTTTATCTTCCTGCTTAAATAAATGCAGAGGTAATAGCTGGTAAGTGATATGTTTGAAGCGTCTCTTACTTACCCAGCCCCCAGGTAAAGATTCTCCTTTAGAAATTAGCTATAATAATCATGAGTTTCATGTACAAAAAAAAAAAAACCAAAACAAAACATTCTATTCAAAGCTGATGTGGCCCTAACAACAATGCCATCACTGTAGTGTCAGTCGTGATCTTGGTCAAACACCTTTTTCTATCTGGAACAAGTTCAATATACCCTCCAAATGATTACAGCTCTTCTTATGTATCGAGATTTTCTCTCTGAAAGCAAAGACAGCACCAGCAGAAGAGTAATTAATATTGACACTGACAAAATCAATCTGGCACCAAGGTCATAATTTTTTGGGGAAGATTATGAAAAACACGAGATATTTTGCTATTTTTAGTAATTCAGGTTATCCATCAAATAGCCAATGGGAATATATTGCCCAACAGATGTGAGCATGATGGAATTTATCCGTTTTAACAATTTAGGGCCCTGGTTGTGTCTATGTGATGTACAGTTTATCCAGGATATATATTGTCCCTCCATTCAAACTAGGTCATAACAATGATGTTCTCTGTTCTGCTCATGAAGATCTGATGGCTTCATTTCTCTGTTTATCAAAAGAAACACGTAGCCTAAAACAGCTTACAAATGCACCAAGAATATTTAACCACAACTTATGCTTAGTGTGGTCATGGATATTTGTGCAAGAAAGGCAACTAGGAAGTAGAGCTAACCATGATAAATATGCCCTATTTGCAAACCTTTATAACTACCCGGCTTCTTCATCTAGAACAAAGCCTGACACAGCAAAGATCTGTAGGATGGATTAGAGTGTCCAAAGCAGCAGATGTGAATATTTATTATAGACTCTCCTCCAGGAAGTCTTTGCTGACAGAAGCATTGCATATGGATTGCACTTGCAGTGAGACTCTCCAGGCAATCGCTGGATGACTTCTCTGGGAGCCAAACAAATGCCATTTTGCCTGCAGCTCTGACACCACAACAGCTGGGCAGGGGGTTAATGTCGCTTCCAGCTTCTCAAAACTACTAATGAACTCAGTTGTAACAGAGGGGGACAGGCAGGAGAAAAGGTTTGGACAGCTGCAGTCTACTTCCAGAAAGTAAGGGCAGGACAGAGTGACAACTGAGACAAAGCTTCAGCTCATTCACTTCCTGGCTTGAGCAGGGCAGGGGCAGACCCCAACCCCGTATTTTTCTAAATACTTTGCTAGGTAAGTCACATGCCTGAAACAAAACCAGAGCACTCATCCTGTCAGTCCATGTCAGTATTCTGACAGTCCTGGGAAAGGACAAAGCCAACAGGAAAATAGAGAGGGTCAGTAAAATCAACCAGCTAGGAGGTGCAGTAGTACCCTGCACTGCCTTCATCGCTAGCACTCACTGGGGAAAGGATGGAGGTGCACTAGGCAGCCCTAGTGAAGAATGATTCAGAGGAAGTTCAGAGGAATTTTATCCTGAGTTAGGATGTGTTACTCTCACTGACCATGAGTACAGCCACTTCCTGGCTCAGGAGCAGCAGGATGCACAGGCAGATGCATGAGAGGGGGAATGCACAAAATGACAACATCTCATTTCCGTCACCCTTTATGTCAGCGCTGATCTACGAGCTCATAACAATTTCCTCATTATAATGTAAATTTACTCCCTCCTTCCTTCCAAAAGGAGATGTTTCATTTTGGGAAGAGGGAACAAATTGTGTTTTATTGCTCTTTCAAAATGTTCTCCAATTAGGAAAGCAAACAAAAACTACTACATAATTGTGATGCAAAGCTGTATTTTAATGAAGGATACTTACTTGTCACTAACAAAGGCACTTTGATATAACACTGGAGGAAGATAAAAGCCTGAAGAGAGGTTGTTCTTCATACCTTTGACCCAGCTGTCAGGTGGGACTGGTCTATGCAAACTCACTGAACCCAGCAGTTAGGCTGATGTGCACTGAAGTGAAAAAATCCTCCTTAGAAGATGCAAAGTCTCCAAGACTCTGACCTCTAGATCTCACAGCCTCTAGATCTCACAAGGCTTCCAGAACCTGCTCTGAATCTGTTGGTGCACTTGGCAACATGTGGAGCTTATGGGGAAGTTTTGCTCTGTCTGGCCCCACGCCAATCCTGAACTCAGCCTTCTTCCTCAGCCTGGCAGGCAAGGAGTGATGACAAAGCACACTGCCACCACAAAGAGACCCTACAGTAGCAGCCTTTGTACTAATCACAGCTGATTTGCTGTTGCCCATTGCTAGAACACAAGTACTAATTTTTTTGATGTACCCCTATTATGTCCTTAGAATAACATAAGCTCTGACCATCTGGCCACTTGCTTCAAAGAGGATGCAGTGAGTTGGAAAAGGTAAAGAAAGGTAGCAAAGCCAATTAAAGATACAAACAACTTATGTGCAATGAATCCTTTTGAGGAATTTAGCCGAGAAAAAACTGTGCACTAAAATGTACTTGGCTGATGGTGCTTACTCCATGTGTAAATCTCAGGCTTCCATCCTTCCTTGGGGACCCACAGAGAAATGTGGAGCCAAGCCAGACCCCAAACTACCCCCTAGGGGATGGTGAAATGCAGGGTTTCCATGAAAATGCTCATCTGAATCCCATCCCAGCTGGGAGCTGTGGGGCAGCCAGAATCTGGAATCTCGGGACAATTGCCTTTCTTCTTGGACCCCTTTACTCCCTCAGAGTAAATTCTCAGACTGAATTTACTCTGAGGGATCACTGCACTTTCAGCTCCCTTTTTTGGGAGCATTGGAGTAAAGTATTGCTGTAGGTTACCAGTCCTAGTGTCCTACAGAGAAAAGCTCTGTTCTCATCTCTGGACTGGCAATGCTCTTGGTTTTAGGCATTGATTAATGACAAATGCAGTGCTGTTGTTTGGGTTGGAAACACATTTGTATTTAAAACAATAAAAATCATCCATGCCCTTCTAGAAGAATTATTCCTGCTACTAAAACTGTATCTCTACCTTGTTTTGAGACCTGAACTGAACCCTAAAATCATTTAGTACCTCAGAGATAGTAATATTTTAGTAATTTTTTTTTTTTTTACTTTTAGGACACACACCCCGCTCTGGATAATGGAGTCGTTAAAATGAATTCTCTTGTATGAAAAATCTGTTCTTGTACATTTTCCAAATGTACATAAAGTTATGGGCTTGATAAAGGCCGTAGCCATAAAGTGCCAAAAGCAGGAATCTGGCAAAAAACCCACAAAATTTACTGGAATGTCCACACTGACCTAAACATGTGAGCTTAAAAGCAAAGTTATTGCATTCAGTGAGGCTCAGTTGTGTTAGATATAAGTAAGCAATCTGCTTTTTCTCATCTGCAAGGAACTTTGCATACCTCTGCCACTGTGTAAATCCTAAGGAACCAAAGCCCCTCCTGTGAATACTGTATGAAACCCATCTCCTAGTTTGAATCGGTGGATAAATTTAAAATAGTGCAGGCATGTTGAAGCAATCTAATTTCTTCAGAGACAGAACTAGATGAGATTAATTTGCTGGGTTGATGACTCCAAATTACTTGGGGTAAAAGGAACAAAACCTGTACTTGTCAAAAGACAGTTTGACAATTTATATTTCATAAGAGCCTAACAGAAATCACAGCCATGATTATTGTCTTTGTACAACGAATTTTGAGTGAAACCTTGCCAGGACCACACTACATAGTGCTTTATGTGTCCAAACAGCTGGAAACTGTGACATCTTTGGAGCAAACCACCACCACTCTCACTGGTGAGCCCTTTTATACGCCCATTAAATCATTTGACTTTTCTTTGGGCAAATTAATTTATTAATTCTGTAACCTTCCATTTATCAATACTCTGAAAAGTTCTGGTTTAGCCCGTTAGTACTTAATGTTTCTGGAGTAGTCTAGCAGCCTCAGTGCTAATAAAATAGTGTTGTAACCAAAGTCACAAACTCCACAGCTCCCCAGGCACATCAGGCTGAGACATTCTTCCTGATAAGTGACTTGCTCCCAGTAACATTTTCCATAGGCTCAGCAGCTCAGGCCAACTGTTCTGTTCACATACAGAGCAGAACAAGGACAATGACAGATCAAAACCTCTCCTCACTGCTCCAGCAGCTCCTCCTCTCATGGACAACAGTGTAGGCGAGGAGCAGGATTTGGGCAGTTGCTGCTAGTAACAGTACAGCAATTACTTCAGACTTCCTTGCAAATAATTCCGATGTGATAACTTCCCCAATTTAAAAATTAAGTGAACTGCCTAATTGTAAGCAAAGCATCTATGTTCAAAAACAAACCCAGCTATTTCTGTGTTTAAATTTAAAAAAAATCTTGTGTGAATTGAAGAAATTCTGTTTATCATAACTGCATACAGAAGCCTGAGACCATTCCTGATGGCAGAGATGAAATAACATATCAAAGAAAGAAAGCACAAAAAGCCTTGATCGATAGGGAAATGGTTTTTATACACATCAGAACCAATTTAAAGAATTCTCTAGGATCAATTTAGATAGACAGAAATGCTCCTCAGCATTTATTACCTGTGGAGGGAATATTGATCCCATCCATTGATTTCTCCTATGCATGTACAGCAGCATCTGGTTTTGTTGTGTGGGTTTTTTTCCAAAGAAAGATGACCCAAAGTGGAAGGTATCAAGAAACTACTTATATTTTAAGGACTTACATTAATGGTTCAGCCAATGTCACTACTCAGAACTTTTAAACTCTGTTCAAGAATAGTCAGAATGTAATTTAGCTTAATTTTGGCACATGATAGTCAATGGAATATATTTTAAGAGAAGTGGGTTTTTTTGAACCTTACTTACCAAAGACTACCAATCCCTTATATAACACATTGCATCAAACATATTTTCTTTCCTGTTCCCTTTTTAAAAGGAATGTCTCTTCATGATAACGTTCTAAATTGCACAGCCCTAATGGATTACATTCCCTCTGAATTAAGGTCTTTTGTCATTATTGGAGCTGCAATCATTTGCATGATCATGAGGATCCTTCAGCATGAAGTCTCCTAGGAACTGGGCACCTCTCAGGTGAGATGTGAAAGGTAAAAATACGCAGTCCCTCCCTTTAGTAATCTGGCTAACAGTTAATGTGCTTTCCTATATAAAAGTAAATTGAATATTTACAAGGGCTGCAAACTATGATTGCAGTGGCTGTAGATAAAATTCTTCATTACTGTCACACTAAGCAGAATGTTATTTACCAGCCAACTGATTTCAACATATGATAGACTGCGGACATTTTTTTTTTGTTCTATAAACAGCTTTCAACAAATATAACAACTATTTCTTGTACACTTTGTTTTGCTTAGGAATGCACTTTTAAAACAAGTCCTTCATTCTCAAATGTGAGTAAAACCTCCTAAATATACTCATGAAAATAGTGACCCCCTCCTCCCTTTGTCTTCATACTCTATTTAGATATTTCAAGGGAGAGGGCATAGATGAATAATCTTGATCAGTTTGTAATTCACTTGCAGCAATTCACTAAATATTCTCAGTGATGGAGACCAAATGGCAAGCTGGGAAAGACAGAAGACATCCAAGAATCTGCTGATACAGGTGTTTAATACATTGCTACCAAAATAAAATCCTTCTGTCATTCTCTCTAGTGACTTTTTTTCTTTCCCCTTTCTCAGAAGTATTTAAATAGACATAGATTTAGCAAAGTATTTTAGGGAAAATGAGCTCATCTCGGAGTGCACTTAAGCTCATGACTCACCTTATGCATGTGAAGTCATTCAACTCAGTGCAATCACGTGCTCAAATGAGGCAGGATCAGGGCATCACAAACAGAGTCATTACTGCAACAAGGACTTACAGCACAAGGTCTTAGAACAAGCAAACTCACTTCTGTTTGCCTTTCAGCAGGACAGCTACAGTCAGGCCTCCTAAACAGGAAGGGAGCTTTTTAGGCTGCCACATAGTGCAGGTGTCCTAGTCCCAAGGACTGTAAAAAGGTGGTAACAGTAAAATCAGTGTGGAGAAGTTTCTCAGACAAATTATGCAATAGGCATTTACAAAGGTAGAAAGCGATTCCCTGGGACACAGAAAAACCTCAATTTAGCTAAGCAGTGTGCTAGCAGAAATTCAATTTGCAGCTTTAAAAATCTGCATGTAGACATTTGGCCTGGCTGATAAATGAGTGTGGAGTGGGATGTGGCCTGATGCGTTTCCCTCCAAAGAAAAAAGGCATGGAGTAATGTCTGGCCGATGGAAAAAGAGGACTTCTCTTAACTTCTTACTCTGTGCAACTGTGACCTAGATGAAGGGGCATTATTCCTGGAGCTTAAACAGATCTCAGAACCCGACAAATCCTTTTTCAAGCAAGAAATCACCAGAAAGTTACTCAGAGCAAAGAAAGCATTTATCTGATAGAAGAAAATCCTTTATATAAAAGAACTTTAAGCCTTTTTATAAGGATTTCTAGACCCAGACCATTACTGTAAAGCTCCCTTTCAGCTGGACTTGAGCTTGTTTATATTACATTTAAGTTGGCCTTTTTGGTAGCATTCTGGATTTTTAAAGTACTTTCAAAACAAAGCAAAAGGTATTAAAGCAGAAACTTTTGAAGCAAAGTCTTAAAGATGTCAAAACCTTTCTGGATGTGTTAATGAGGCATGTTGAATATATTAAAAATAATATATTGAGAATAAAAGGAAAATACCTTCTGTCTAGGACTGGATTTTTGAAATGAAAATGTCTGTCAAAGAAGAGTATTTTTATGCATATAATAGGAAGGCACTTGTCTATTCAGTGTTGCCCAGAATACCTCTATGTGGGCACACGTGTAGGTCTGTGTTTCCAAGGGAATCTACCTTGAGGAAAAAAACGGATGAGGAAGGACCAAGCCATCCTGGCAAAAATCCTTGGATTGCTACCAAGTGCGAGGCCTCGAGCCCTCCAAGATGTTATGAACTCAAAAATCCCCAAAGGCAGCATTTGTTTTTTAAATCACCACTAAAGGAGAGGTGTAGAGTGACACTGCATCCACAGGGAGCTGCCAGGAACCCTGGCAGGGCAGTACAGGTTGGCTGAGAAACTCCTGAGAAGGTGACATCAGTACTGGGGCTGCTGCAGTTGTGCTTGTGCTGCTCAGGGCAACAACATGACAAAAATGTCACATTTTAAGAAAGCAACAGAGGAAAAGAGGAAAGATCAGTATCATCTGATGCTCTTCAAAAAGGAATAAATCACCATAAAATTACCTGCAGGAGTTTCCAAGCTGAACCTCTGCTTGCAAAGAAACTTTCTGAAAGACTTTTTATGTGATGGCAAATGCTCCAGAGCATGGTTGCAATTCACATTCAGATCTTATTCTGAAGAGCAAGCTTTTCTCTTCTGTTAAACTTATATATTGGAAGCAGCATGCCAAGTACTGTACTGCAAGTACACACTATCTCCAGGACACAATTAGCTGTTTTCTTGGTGTTTGAAGAGTCACACTTATATTAAATACAAACTTTCATTAAGAAAAATAATACTTACTGATGGGTTAAGTGAGAAAAATTAAGTCATGGCAAAATTTCTGTCACCACAAATTGAAAATTATTCTAATGTCTGCTACAAGCGAAGTCCTTGAATACAGATTTGGGTGCAAAAACATGCTTTCCTCTGAACTTCTTAGCTGGCTGCAGCTGTATGTTTTATAGGCATTGCTATATCTCACTTGTAAGAATTCAGTGAAGTTGAGTGGTGTATAAAGAGATGAAAAATTCCAGGTGTGCAGGAACATAGCTCTGTCAAATGGAAACACCGGTTTAAAAACATTCCGAGAATAGAAGATAACCTCTGTATTAATGCTCTGCTCCTTCTCCTTTCCTCACTTTGAGATGCCTGCAGTCATTCAGTTAAAGCCTCCCTGATCCTCCTTCCCTTCTCAAGCGATAAGATGGATATGCTTGTGTTACAGAAGATGAGACTGGGATGTGAGCACTGATTTATTTTTCCCTTGGACAGCATATGCATCATCCTTTCCATTAACTCTAAGGGAATGACCAGATGTGAAATCGCTTTTTGACACAGAGTGGGATTCATCTCATCTGACCTTGCCATCCCACAGTGGATTCAGTTCATCCAGGCTCCTTCTGTAGCTACCAGGGAGGAAAACTCCCTTTTCCCAGGAGTCCCCCTTCTCTCTGGGACAGCAGGTGGCTGGCTCTGTGTACTGACTACAGAAGGACTTCCACAGCTCCTTGTCACACAGCTCACGTAGGGTGACACTAAATCCCACGCAGGACTTCCAAACAGACACTTCAAAGACAGTTTTAAAGAAAATTCCCTAACTTTCACTGCTGGCAGACATGTAAACCTGAGCATGAGCAAATGTACCTAGGCACCTGTGTCCATCCAGGGGCTTAAATACCATCAAAAGCCAGACTTGCATAGGCAATGACCTCTATTAAACCCAAGTCTTAATCATTTGGTGCAACTCTTACGCTGTGGCAACAATCCATAATTTCAGTAGCATTTGATAGCAGAGCAGATCGTGTGCATCGTCAACATTTTGTAACCCTATTAACTCTGAGATAATGGACTTGTCTCTGCTATATTTCTAAGCTTATTGGAATGGACTGTAATTAGCACTTTCTTTTTTTTATACAAATCTCTTGACCCCCAGAGCCAGTTCTTACACCACAGCTAATAACTGCTGCAGGTGATCAAAGCCTGAGATGGAGGTGGATGCAGACCTAGAAGCCAAGCTTCAGTATACTTCCAGAGTTTAAGCAGGAGTCATGAAAAATACTGCTTCAGAGAAAAAGCACTTTTGAGGGAAAGTAGTATTTATTTTGCTTTGCTTCAAAATGTTCTGCTTAAGTGTTTTACCTCTGAATATGCCTCTTAAAGAGAGCTTCAGTATCCTTATGATCCCAGACCAGAGCAGCTCTGGCTGAACATTGTGGATTCCTAATGCTTTTTGCACTCATCAGTCACTCCCGGCAAATAAGATCAGGAAACACTTCTGTTTTGTCCTTAAAGCTAGTTTCTTGTTATTATTATTTCAAGCTTAGAGGATGATCTAATGTACATGGATTCTGGTTTTTGTCAAGCCAAGTCTTTTGCTACACAGCACTCCTGGGAGATGGAGGCTCATGTGGTGTGGGCCCTGCTGAGGTGGCTGGGAAAGCCAGGCTTGGTTTGTGCTCTGTGTGCCTCCAGCTTAGCCTGAGGTTCCACTCCTGACTGTGCTGTGTCCCATCTGTAGCTGTCTGGGCATCTTCTCTGGTGACTGGAAAGAGATGAGTGGGATAAAATGTGCCCTGCATGTCCCTACTCTTTTTATTCCATGGCTAGCTTGAACAAATTATCTCATTTTCAGGTGGTCAAATAGATGGGGCTCAACATCACCCTTAATCTCAAACTTCAGCTCTCCCAACTCAAGTTGGGGTTTTTTTGTCTGTTTATAAAACATCCAGGATAAAAAAAATTTGGAGAGTTTAAATCTTAATCAGTGCAGCCTTCAGATGTTGCCTACACTGTCACGATAATACAAGTGAAACAGCATTAAAGAGTGATTTTTATCTTTCTTCTACATTACAACTAAATAGTATTTCACCATGCTAGTAAAAGCAGACAGACAGACACACAGGAAGACTGAAAACAAAACAAAACCCCAAAATTAGGAAACAAGGCCTAATAAAATCTTCTCCAAGTATAAGCTCCAAGAGTCTCCCTTTAACTTAAGCATGTTATTGTCAACAGTGGCATCTCTGTTCGGCTGTTCCCTTAACTAAACATTCCTATTACTGTCATATTCCTCGGGTTGTCAGTGTGTGCCTTGACAGTGCACACACTGTGCTGTAAAACCTGTCAGAGAGGCCAGTTGATTTCCTACATCTTCTGACACTTGCAGGTCTTTAATATCAGGCTGTCAGAACACCTAAGAGAAAGGCGGGTGCCCTGTTCAGGGCTGTTACTGTGACTACCATCACACATACTTTCATCATTAGCCTTATACTACTGTGAAATCCTGACTTTTATGCCCTTGGAGTCCCATGCCAGAAAATGCTGCTGGCATAAATCTATCGTAGAGGTTAGCTGGCTCACTTACCCATGGAGTTCTATATGTAAAATGAAGCCTTTATGTTTTACAAAGCTTATATAGTGTTTTCTTAACTTTCTTCTGTGACTTTTTTTTTTTTTTTTTTTTTTTTTTTTTTTTTTTTGCAAAGGGGAGCTGTGGTAGGTGTAACAATTACTCAGTGACAGGTGTAGGTGAAACTCAGCTGCTTAAAATAAACCTTTCTGTGCCAGGACCCTTTTGTCTTTAGGTGTACTCATGGAGCAGATGAGCTTGGTGGGCAGTGAGTTTTCTGTAATGCAAAACTCCTTTGATTCAATATTAAAATGAAACTGAGAGAAGAACAAGAGTAAATCAGACCAGAACAGTCTCTGGTCTTTAACTGTTTGTGGCACTCCCATTACACAAAGGAGAGCATCTGTCATCCTGCTCCTGGCTAGAATGTTGTCCCCAGTGACAGTGAACAAAGTGTTCCTGGGCAAATAATTATCCTGGGATAGGCCTTTTGGAATCTCTCCCGTTCTAGCATTCCACATGGACACAAAGAAAAATAAATGAAGAGCTGTTCAAAAGGTTTTATAGCCCCCAAATCAGGGTGCTGCTTAAATGTAGCAGTGGCTGCTACTACCAACAGTCCAACTGATCACGTGGTGTGACATGGTGCCACAGAAGCTACAAGGTCAATAGATTTAGGAAACTCCATTCCAAGAAAAAAGTGTGTGTTAAAGTACATGTTAAAGCATGTACTTCCAGGTGGCATGAATCAGGTAAGCCACCAGGAACCACAGATGAATGTTGTGTAGCTTTAAGTGACTGTATTGATGCTCCAAGAGTTCCTGCTCACAGAGACGAGAACAAAAATTTAGGTCTTTACTGCTTTAATTGCCAAAGAACATTTGGTGCAGGAACCTAATAACTTTTTTATGTGCAAATCCATGAACACCCTGCAAGAGCATTACTGGAGAATCAACAGAGTTGTGGCTGAGGCAGAGGTAGGACAAGTTTGGAGATCAGTTCCAATAAGTGCCTTGCTGCCTGACAGCACAGTTCATTTAATTTCCCCAGGCCTCAGCTCTCCATCTGCAACAGAAACCTGAATCACCACTTTGTTCAGCTCATCTCTTTAGGCTGACTGGGGTGGGAACTCCTACAGATTGTCCAGTGGAACCTCTGGGCATTCTTAAAAAAATCATAAATACTCACAGAATGGGTGGGGTTGAGACCTTAGAAGCGATGTGCAGCAGCAGCAGATCTCCTGGCCCTGTGAGCACACAAGGCATCGACTGAACCTTGGGGGATAACACACAGTATCACCCCCCTGGGCTGCCAAAATCCCCTCACCTGTCCTCAGGGAATGGCCAAGCCAGGCAGGAAGTGTGGGCTGGCTGCTCCTGCTGCCTGGAACAGATGCTGCTGTTGGGGTAACAAACGCCGTCTGTCATCGCAGCATTTATGACACTAATGCTGAAGTGCTGGACAGCATCCAATAAAAATCTATGGTGAGGTAATGGCACGGAGCTAGAGAGTGCTGAAAAGGAATCCCCAGCTAATATAGCTCTGATGGTTTTGAGTATACACAGAATATCTTGTAATACTACAGCTAAATGATAGTTAAATAAACAACAAGGGTAATTGTAGGGTACTTTGGTCGCTTTGCAGATTTATGGTGCTTTGAAGGCAGCTCCTTGCAGTGCTCCCTGCCAAGGTTTTCATCAGGGTTAACGCTTTTGACTCCTGTGCTTTAAGTGTCTGAAAGATATGTACTGTGTTTCACTTGCTGTCCTGGACCGACTGGGACATCGCTGCTTTTATTCACAGCCAAAAAATATTTTTAATTCTTTATGGATTATTCATCCCTTGCCTGAGAAGCCAGCATAGGTGAAGTCTGAATGAGTTTGTCTCAGATCTTGCAGACCGGCTGCTCTTTCAAGCCTAAATCCATGATGTGCAACAGTTTCCAAAATTAAAATGTCCTACTAGACCCAAGTAGTTTTTGATATATTAGATTAAGATATAAAATCTAACTACGAACTCCTTGAACTGTGTTCCTTTTCCTTGAACTTGCCATTTGCAATGCTACTGATTGCTTGGAGACCTTAGTTGCTCTTTCCTGTGCTCACAGAGCCAGTTACACATGAAAATTGTGGAGGTAGGGCTTTGTAAGTCCAATCAGTCCCTTTCCTAGGACTGCATAAACATGGGTAGTTTAAATTATTTTCATTTAAATCCAGGTTTCCAAAGCAACCCTGTCAAATAGAGGCATCCACCTTTTTCATCTGCTGGATGACTCTGGCTAATACTTAGGCTGTCATGGTCTTCAAAAAAAGGAAGACTGCGGTTCTCCTCCACCACCATATTATCTTTTCTCATTGCTTTTATATTTTGGCAAACCTGCAGTTATAGGAGGTAATTCTAGCTTGTACTATCTGAGAAGAATTGAATGCAAATCCCAATGCATAGCTTTCATATCTAAATATGTAATTTTCTGCAACCTCCCTGTCTCTTCCTGATTTATCCATAAAGCAGGTGAATACTTTGCTGTTCTCCCTTTCTTTGGAAACATATGCTGTGCTTTAATAGGTTTTTCCTTCACCAGCAATAATTTTCCTTCTTCCTGTACTGAAGCTCAGCACCTTCCTGCAGATGTTGTTCTCAGTCTAGCCTGGCTCTTCTATGTCCTCTTTTACATCCATCTAGTTCTTCACACTTCTTATTCTTCACTTTCTCACCTGTGCCTCAGGTAGTCCCATGGCCATCCATCCATCCATCCATCCATCCATCCATCCATCCATCCATCCATCCATCCATCCATCCATCCATCCATCCATCCATCCATCCATCCATCCATCCATCCATCCATTCATCCTTCCATTCATCAGGATAACACATCCTTTCTCCACTTCCAGCTCCACACTAAACCTGCTCTTTTCCTGACACATTTCCAGCTTGAAGGATTGAACTTTTTTTTGTGAGTTACATATTCTTTTGACAATTTCCAAATACCATCTTTGTCATTTAGCTTTCTAACCAGCATATCAATGCAGCCAGGCTCCTGTAACTCCTGGATTACTAAATCATATACATGACTATTCTGATGAGACAAAAAATGATGGTACAGAAAATCACTTACAAAGTCCATCCTCCACACTGATTTTAAATGCCTTCTGTATTATTCTCAATAAGGAAGTTGCTTATTAATACTGTCCTGACATAGTCCTGTGAAGAATTATAGGAATTAACCTGAGCTATTGCAATGTATAATTTTCTTTGTCAGAACACAAGTCTTACTCTCGCAGTGCCACATGTTTTGGGCCAGCACAGACCCCGTGGTGGGATAGGGTTACCAGCCAGGTCTTAACAAAAAAACTGCAGCCTTTGTCTTTCTTCATCATTTATACACAAGGAATTCAATGATCTTAGGGCAGAATCCCAGGATGCTATTTGTGTACAAGGAAGCTGTGGGTTATGCTCTCCACACCGGGAGAGCTTTTGTTTTAAATCTGACCTTGTACTCTGGTGATTCTATTCCCATGGATACAGATCTCTTTCATCTCTATGCTCCAGGTGAATGGATGATTCCTCAATAGTGTTAATGTTTGTTATTAACTTTTAATAACCTCTATGATTCAATTAATTTGACATTTCTATTAGACAATTATGTCTGTTCTTCCTTTCCAGTGTAAGTGATTCCAGATCTGCTGCCTTTGAGTCAAAGCTGCAAATTGATGCATCTTCAATAAATGACATTTGGTTTAAAATGGGGCTCCCATCTGGTTCTAGAGTTTCTCAAAAGCTGGAAATGCTCAATTGAATTTCTGATTGCAGCAACTACTGAAGGGAAAAACCAGGCTACACTTTCATATCCAACCTCTCTCTGAGTCCCATTATCCATCTATCTATCTATCTATCTATCTATCTATCTATCTATCTATCTATCTATCTACCTATCTATCTATCTACCTATCTATCTACCTATCTATGTATATGTTTCTCCAAGGATTTGATTCAGGTTCAGCTCCTGATTTATCATGAAATACATTTTCCAGGGAATTGGTTTGGTTTCACAAGAGATTTAGCAACATAACCAAAGCAACCATGCCAGGCTGCATACATGGAATTTCAGCAAGTACTTCTGAACAGAATCTCTTCCCCAAATTGTTTTTCTGTAATTGAAAAATGTCTTTCAAATGGAACCACTTAGCATAGCTCTGAACTCTATCCAGGATGGTCATAAACTGCTGCTCACAGGCTAAGGGCCAAGATTTTAACATCAGATACAAATGCAGTAGCAGATGCCAATACTGCCAACACCAAAATCTGGCCTGATGAGCTCCATTTTAAGGGGTTTGTTTCTTTGTCCTCATTTCTGCTTTTAAAATCAGGGAGTGCAATGAAAGCAGAGCTCAAATGAAATACTCTTTGGGAAAGCTCAGCATGAAAACTCTCTCCAAGCCAGGCTTCTGGTCTGCCTCAATCTTATCCCAAATAACCCAAATAGCTTGTGATGGAGCCTTCTCCAGAATTCCATATACTTTATGAGCAATAAGAAGGCCAGGAGCCTCAGCATCAGCTTCAATTCTTTTCATCAAAACATCCCAGATATACATAATTTCAGCACTTCTTCCCTGATGTCTTTAGTGAATCACCTTTGGCTTCTCATCATACCCCTTTCGATAATCTCCATTCCCCAACTACACAAATTCAATATTCTTGCTCCAAAGACATCTTGTTCCTTTAGGTATTTTATCCTCTCCATTCCACCTATTTAGCTTTCAATGTCTCATTCCCTGATTCACCCAGCAGTCTTTACACCCAAAAGTTCCACAACCCAAATATTGACGCTTTCTTCAAAAACACAGAATACTTGAATGAGATCAATTGAAGCCACTGATGTCAAATTTCCTCAATCAGAAACCTGTTCAGCAGAGTTCCTTCTGCTCCAGCAAAGGCACCTGCACTTTAATGTTCTTCACGCTCTTGGTTATGGCTGTTGAGAGAGCAGCCTTTCACGGGACTGACTGCAAATTCAGACATCTGAACAGCACAGACAGTGGCATCACTGGTAGGGATGTGTCAGCAATGAGTCAAGAAGGCAAGGGAGAGGGGGAAAATGCCTCTTGTATCAAACGGATCATTCTTGTTTTACCCCAGCACCTCTGTAGGCAGCTTCCACGCCACCACCTTTACCTTCACTCCATCCTCATTACTGGAGTACAACTCAGGCTTTCAGAATTACTTGGGGCACCGAAGTCTCAGCCTCTGCTGAAAGCTGTTTCCATTTGGCATCCAGCCCTCAATTATATTTCTGGTTAATACCCCTGGTACACTAAGAACTGCCCCAGTTCTGTTCCACAGCAAAGGAAAGATGAACCACTGGCCTGTCCTAGACAACAAACAAACAAAGGACTTCGGTGCCTTGCAGCTGGTAATCAAGTAGGAAAGAAATTGAATTTTCAAAAAGGGATCCAGCCTAAGGAAAATCCTAGTTTTTGTATTTACTGCAGCTGTTCCTGAAGCTAGTATGTCTGGGATAACAAAGATGAGAATTCCAGCAGACAGATGATAATGACTAGAAATAATTTTGTATTATCTGTTTCTCTGTCCTTACTGATGGAGTAGTTTGTTTCTTACAATTTTGGTTTTGCACCACTATAAATCATGGGAAAATTACTGATTAAATCTGAGGTCTTAAAGACATGAAGTATTTGTAATAGCTAGTATGAGAAAATCATTTAACTCTTAGAATCTGCTGATTAACATATAATTCATGTGATTCCTTTTATTGTTAGAAATACAGTTTAATTTAAAGATATTATTCTAATCCACTGTATTCAAAAGCAGTTATGGCAAGAGTGCACTAACTAAGAGTAAGTTGTGCATCTCAGAGA
Organism: Erpornis zantholeuca; assembly: GCA_013400515.1. NCBI lineage: Eukaryota > Metazoa > Chordata > Aves > Passeriformes > Timaliidae > Erpornis > Erpornis zantholeuca. The sequence continues at coordinate 15,026 of VZTN01015686.1, read as the reverse complement.
CACAACAGATCCAGGACTTTATTAGAACACACTCATGTGGAGGTGACTGAAAAACTGGAGAGGGCATCACTTAATCCACTTAATTATTTAATGCAACAGGATTTAATTTGCTAATGAAATTAATGAAATTGTTGGATACTGAAAACGGGCTGCCTTATGCACACCCACCATGGCATCACGGATACTCCTCCCTCTGTTTGCAGACACAGAGGTGAGGGGGTTGTGTGCTGCATCAACATTGAGAAAGGCTTCCAGAAACCTTTAAAGTGGAATTTAGACACTGAGATGCAGGAGGAAGAAGCACCTGTAATCAAACCATGCTGTGCACAACACCACAGAGCTTCTGCACACACCTCTGGCCTGTGTCAGACCTATGGATACATTTAAGGAAAGGTGTGGAGTTTTAGATAGAAGGGTAAAATCTCTTCTCAATTAAAGAAACCAGGAAAAAAAAAACAACAAAAGAGAAGCCCACACAGACTGAACTCCATTGTTTTGGATGCTAAAGAGAGATTCTATTTAAAAATTAAAATCACATTTTCCCTTAGTACCCAAATATCAATAATTCAAATACTTCAGTCAGCAAAAACAGTAGAGTATTGGATCTGCATGAACAGAAGAAGTCAATGGCACATTCAGGATTAGAACTTGAATCTGTTTCTTAGGACATCTCCTTTTGAAATTCTCTTTGTGCTACATGGATCAGTTCCCATCACGCCGGCTGCCTCAATAGGATGTGTAGAGTAAGACTTTAATTCCCCTGAAAGACCCAGGCATATTACAAATTATTAGCATCCTCCACTGCCTGTATATGAAATTCATATATCTATTTGTCTTCTGCACAACTGTATTTCAATCTTGATTTCATTGGTAACTTGTACTGTATTTGGATTAATTATTAAGTGAAAATGTACATCGTTATGTGTGGCAAAGATGAAAAGCTTACCAATGGAGAAGTAGAATTCCCTTGTCGAGGGACTGCCTCTCTGAGTGTATTATAAATGCACACATGCTTAACTGAAGTTCTTCACCTGTATCTCAGGTAAACCAATGCCCCTTTTTTGCTGTATTCAAGCTGCAAACTTTAGGAGCTCAGAAAACAGATTATGGCCCCTGCAGCTTTACAATATTTATTGATATTAGCTGCATCTTGCGAATCTACCCCATGCAAAGAGAGAGGCTTCCTTGCTTCAAAGTCAGATTTATCTGGACAGCTGATTCCAGATGGTTTAAAAGTCTGGCTAGGTTTGAAATATGACAATACTTAAAAGAAATCCAGCCTGAGTTGGGATTTTTTTGTGTATAGTAATGATTGTTTCTTAAACTTCAGCTCACTGTGTTTTTATAGCAAAGGCAAACAGAAACCCGAGACCATGTGAGATTAACCTGGTTTTAATTGGACTTGCTCTTTCACTTGTGAAAAACCAAAATACAGACAATATTAAAAAATAAACCATGATTAAGTGAGTTGAGGCTACATAGGGACTGTGCAGGAAACAGCAAGAAGAGAGTCAGGAGTGCAATGGGAGAAATCCCTTAATGGATGAAACCAGCTATTTTATTCTTGGTGGATGTCCCACAACATTGTGGCTATGAAAACTGTTGACACTGAAGGATGTAAAAAAAGTTAAGCAAATGAACAAGAAAAAAGAGAAAGAGAAGTTGATGGTGTTTGTAGGAGGAGGAATGACTGGCTGGCTGAAAACAGCCAGGTGGGAAGTGGAGGAGGAACAGGGCAAGCTTTGTGTAGGTGGACCCAAAATGGACTCCAAGTTCATGGTACAATCTGTTTTGCTGTCTCTGGGACTCACTGGCTGGGGAGCATGGTTAGTGAAAATAGGAATGTCATTGCTTACTGGTTTTGTATGTTTAATGGTGTAGCTGCTGTCCATTGTATGATCACCCATCCCATCTCTTCCCTTTCTTCCCTCTTTTCTCCCTCTGTAAGCTGTGTGGAAGATCTGGTCTGAGCAGCGACAGAAGAGGAATTATGGAGTGTCTGAGCCATGGGGTGGTGTCAGACTGAAATGTTACTGGTTCATGGCTCAAACAATCAGCCACTTGCAGAAGCAGAGGCTGCTCTGCTGACCATGTGTCCAGGAACAGCCAAGGTATGTGCCACAGGGAAAGGGAGAAGAAAGATCCAAATGACATTCCCTGGAATCACCCATGGAGGGCAGGGCACTGGGAATTCTCCAGAGACAATGGATATTTCCCACTGCCTTGCATTTCTGGAGAGGAATGAGAAACTGCATTTCTGCTGATAGGCCCTAAGCATTAGAAAAGCAGTTAAGCAGAATTTCCAGAGTTAGGAAAAGCAGCTTCCCAAGTAAGCACAATGATATCCTGAGATGAACTGTGAATGGGTTTGCCATATGTTCATGCCATCACTTCACGAGTCAGCATTCCCGTTTCCCTCCCATCTCTTCCAGTTTCAAGACAAAACAAAGCTAAGGCAATGTTGTGAACACATCCGACTTGCTTAAAGACCAGAGATTCTCTCACCCTGTTTGTGTGTGACTGAACTCGAGCTGCATTTCTATTGCCTTGTTTGCACAGTCTGGGGCCAACATGGGCATTTCTCAGTCAGAGTTACTCATTTAGCAGAACAGGTAATTCACTGACAAGCTGTCACACTGTTCAGGCAAATTCCCTGCACTAGCCAAGCTTTGCTTCTGATATGCTTATGCAGCTTATCTGTTACTCTGAAATGCACACATGAATCCTTCCCTGCATTCTCACCTACAGCTGGATTCCAAAATTTTGACATCAGAGGCAAGTATCAAAATTGAGTCCTCCAAGTCAACCCTCTCTGTTCTCACTACTGTTGAGCTCCAGATTTCTGACCTTAGAACCTGAAGGAGAATAAATATACGGTTTGTATTTGATTTATTTCTATGTTATTAAATCTTGCTTGTGTTTCACCCAGGTACAAGCAACAGTGTGAACTTAACTTTTTTCATGCCACAGTGGATCATGTAATCAAAAGCCATTATTCCCACTGGAAATACTGCAGTTGCTTGCAGGCTTGGGAGCATATGATATTCCTGACTCCAGATTCTGTGATGGGAATGAAATTCATAGTAAGCTGGTAATTACATCTGTGAAGATACAGGTGCTCAGAGACAAGCATGTCAATACTCTGTGTTTATATTCTTGCAAGATAGGAGAAATTCAATTTTATTCAGCTTTTTCCTGGTGACTTTCTGCAACTATGTATCAGCAGAACTTTTTTCACTTTTTATTTTAAAAATAAATTGCTTGGTGCACTATCAAGGATACTTAGAATTTAAGAATAGAACCTATTAGGCTGTCACTCTTCCAGAGACACAGACCTTCAAGAGTCTGAAGAAGTAGTCTTCATGTGACAGTATAATAAGGATGTCAGGCCCCCTCTCTCCTCCCCCAGTCTTCTTGAATGACACTTTCCCCAGCAGGGAAAATTAATACACTTCAAAAGTTATAACGTGCCAGAAAACACACATCAGCCATCAGCATGGTTTTCTAAAATGAAGCAGTGTGGAAACCACATTCTTAATCAACTTTCACAAACCAGCTCTCTTCCTTTGCTTAAAAAAAAAAAAAAAAAAAAGTATATATTTTTTTAAAAAAGCTTCATAATGCTTTCAGTGTGTAGCATTAGATTTGCTAGTGAAGTGTGGAATATTTTTCTTCTTATGTTATTAAATTTCAAAGACACACTCCTTAGGGCTTGTCTTAAGTCTGTCATCTGTGCTGCAAGTAAAGACTCTTAGCAGCTGGACAGCTCCATCCCTCCCCTTGGATCCCGCCAGCAAATCCATGCCAGTGGCAGCCCCGCTCCTCCGTGCAGCGTTTCAGCAGCGTGCCAGCAGTGCTCCCATTTCATCTCGGCTCCGCTGGCCCTGTCCCCTCTGCGAGGTGTTGGTGTCACTGAGTGAGGAGGGGACACGTGCACGGGGGTCCCTCAGTGGGGCTGGAGCACAGCCAAGAGTGGCTGGTGCCTCTCAAGGGGTGCAAAACAGAAGAAAAGCCAGGGAATTTAACTACGGCAAAATAATCAGAGGAAAGAAAAGAGAACAAATACAGAGAAAAGGGAGATGAATATAAATAAGAGGAAGGTGACAAAGGATTAAGGAATATGAGTCAAGAAAATATTGTGTCAACTGGAAAAGCAAACATGCTAGGAAAATAAATTCAGATAAGAGGAAACAATATGAAACAACCCAGCAGATTCAAGTATAAATTAAGAAGCAAGGTGTCATTATTGATGTTCTCCTCCCTGCCAGAACCTTCTGTACCTTTTCTCTAAGGGTGTGCAGAGAGCTGTATGTGTAGTGCTGCCCATCAGTGGGAAACAAGACAAACGTGAGTTCAGGGAGAAGAGTGTATGACTTTCTTTTCACTTTCTGATACTTCTTACCACCTCAGTAGAAGTTCAAGGTACAGAGCAAGCTGAAAACAGATGTCCTTGATAATGATTCATGGCAACAAAAAGGGAACATATGCAAAGCCCCTTGATGTTCATGTCACTGACCTGCCTGTGGTCAGGGAAATATTAAAACTACCTGGCAAACCATTTCCCCCATTAGCATCAGGCATGTGATGGAGAATCAAAAATGAGTTAGGAAATCCATGAACAAACCAAGGGTCCAGAATTATACCCAGGGCATACCATGAAATAGGTGAACCCACAATGTGAGTCTTGCAAGTGAAATGGGAAGGTCTAGAATAAATAAATCTGATTTTGAATGTTCCAGAGCTAACCCAGCAGAACAAGATGACTGCAGCATCCTCCAAGGACTCTCAAATCCCACTGACTGAAGCAGGGCTGTCACTTGCCTGTGTTTCAGAAGAGCTGATCAGTCACAGGGAAAACAAACCCTGGCTTTGCACCGTGTGTGCCACTGAGGAGGCAACTGGTGGTCGTCAGCAGTTTACAGCACTGCCAGTTTCCTGATTAGCTCCCTTAGAAATAAAGCAAGCAGAGATGACAGATGATGATGTCCCTATCACTGAGCAATAGTTTTTGCTACACAAATCATGTTATATTCTGTTTAGAGGAGGCAGTGTGGTTATATCATTAAAGGAATTGCTGACAGCTTCTGCTATTAATGGTCCCAAATGTGCCTCCTGCCATCTGTGATGGGCAAGCGATAGAAGCAGGCAATGATTGGCTTCCTGAACTACACTTAATGAAAAAGCAGATTTTTTTGAAGCACAGATCTGTTTCTTAGTGGCCCTTAAGAAAGCTCTTGATATAAGTCATCTGCTTTGTAAAATGTGATAATTTCACAGGGAAGAGCCACAAATTTAAGGAGTACATAAGTTTGCACTTATGAATGTATTTTCATTATAAGCAAGTTTGGTGGGAATTGCCTTTGCTGTCAGGACAGTAAACCAGAACTAGGGGAATTTGGCAACCTGACTGAGGCAATGCTGTGTCAGTCTGTACAGTCTCTGTTCATTTTGCTATAACTGCAGCTATGGGGGCACCACTGAGGTTAAACATTTTGATTAATTTTCTTTTCTTTTGCAATTTCACTGTGCTTTTTTGTTGTTATTGTTTGGTTGGTTTTTTTTCTAGAAGGGTACATTAGTCAACCAAGTTGGGGCTATGATGGCAGTCCCAGATTTCTTGCATCAGCTATTCAAAATTTTCAAAGAATCACCTTGAAAAACAGAGCAAGCTGCAAAATGGTTTGGTTGCTTTGTGGGTTTTTTTTAATAAATCAACAGAACCCAACTGACTTAGTGCTTGATGATTGCTCTGAGCATTTCTGCAAGCACAATGGAAAGGAAAAACTCATACAGGACCAAAATTCACCAAGTGGTCAAGTGCTAGCAAAAGTGGTTTTTCTGCCAGGCAAGTTAGATCTCCAATTTATCCAACATAATGAACACATATTTCCCTTTTTATTCTAAACTGAAATTATAATCTATTTCTGAATAGAAAAGTTCCTCAGCCCTCTAATATACAGTCCACTAAATACACAGATCTTATAAAGCTTTATAAGGGTCATAATGAGGTTCTAGTCATGCTAAAAATGGTGTCTTTATTGAAATCTTCAGGTGCAGCATTGCAAGCTGGATTTGCATCTGCTTTGGCTGTTCTTGGACCGAGCATTAAAGAAACTTGCTCTGGAATAGAAAGAGATGAATGTCAAACTTATCTTAAAAAAAAAGAAAGGGAGTCCTTGAAAGTGAAGATTAAGAAAGTTGTCCATTTTTTCCCTTTCTCAAGCAAACAATGCAAATAAAAATATTTTTGCCTGCCTATGATGGAAGGATAAAAACATCGCTTTAGGGTCAAGCACAGGACACAAAAGTGAACTGCTGATGTTGCAGGAAATCCTGCCATCAGTTGCAGCAGCCAGCACTCAAAAGACAGACCTTTTCTTGAATTACATTGTGCTATCCATTTTTCAAAGAAAATTTAGGAGGGCAAGATTTGCTGTGAAAAAACGCCCATAAGCTGTAAACAGTTTTTGTACTGATACACTCTGACCCAGGAAAGAGCAGACAACAAGGTGGGTGAGGGGCAGGAAAGGCAGCACAGCTGTAAATTGCTTGAATCAAGCTCAATCTACAGTTCTACCACAGCATTTGCATACCATGTTATTTTCATCATGACTAATTACTGAGAAACAAAAGCAACTCATGGCAGGATAAGAAGTGTAATAAAGAAATCAGTAAAACCATCAGGTGATGTCTATTAAGACCAGATTTAAGAGGGTCATTCTTTTAATTTTATTATTGCCAGCATAAAACATAATTTAATGCAACAGAGCCCAGCTTTTATTTAGGCAGTTACCCTACTGGATTATTATNAATAAATCTTTGTTAATCGTGATTATTTACAAAAAAAAAAAAAAAAAAAAAAAAAAAAAAAAAAAAAAGAAGGTCAATATCTGTATTTAACATTTCTAGTGCCATAGTAATTTAAGAGTGCTCATGCTCTGCCTGTCTTGGGGCAGGGGAGGAATCTTTGGGGCAGATCTTTGATTTTCGGATCTAGTCATAGGATCCCAGAAAGGTTTGGGTTGGAAAGGACCTTAAAGCTTATCTCATCCCACCCACTGCCATTGCCAGGGACACCTCCCACTGTGCCAGGCTGCTCCAAACCCTGTCCAACCTGGCAGCAGGATAAGACATCTTGTGCTGTCCCAGAAGGATCCCTGACCTGGAACCTCATCCCAGGGACTCAGTGATAAGCATGTCATCCCATCCCATGTGCAGAGACTCAGTTCTTCCATCAGCACACTTCTGATCCTCAGCAGTGTCACACCAAGTCCTTAAGGAGGAGAACCCACCCCTGATCCCTCTCTCATGCCTCATCTGGAGCCTCAGAGACATGGATCAGAAAGCCAAGGGTTTGCTCCCAAGGAAAAAAAAGGCAAAGTGCTGCTGCACAGCCAGTGCTTTGCCATTAGATCCTCCTTACAAATGCCAGAAGTGGCAGAAGAGATAAGAGAAGGGAGAGATCAAGTTCGTGCATATTCTCCTTCATTTACATTAAGTAACTTTGTATCTGAGCAGAAAGCTGGCTGCAGAACACTCAGGGAAATATCACTAGAAGGCAGATTTGCTCACAGTCCTCATCTCGGTGTCCTTTTGCACACAAAATTCCCATTAACTTGTGCATTTGAAACAGGATTCTACACAAATTTGCCCAGCATCCTCACTGTATATTCATTTAGATACCAGAACAAAAACCGGTCAGTCACTGCATACTGCTCTGTGCAGACACCTCAAAAACACAACCAAAATTCTCTTTTAATTCGATATATGAAATTTTTCATCCACACAGGGAGAGTGGGAGGTTTCCCAGGGAATTTTGAACTACTACCACTTCCACATAGATAGGAGGTGGGACTAGACAATGTTTAAGGTCCCTTCCAACACAAACCATTCTGTGATTCTATGATCCAGCCACCCATACAAATATTACAGGGGAGAGCTGGGTCTGTGAGAGCTGCAGATCAAGGAGGCTGTGCAAGAGCTGTCATTCCCAAGGGATTTATGTCCTGTAGTGCCCTGGCAGCAGCTGCTGTGGTCACTGACAGGATCTGCTGGGGAGGGGTGTGAGTGCCTTTCCCTTCTGCTGGGGCACTGCAGAGACTTGTCAGGTGCTCCAAAGCCTCTGCAGGAAGCTGCCAGACAGAAGAGTGTTTCTTATTCAAATGGGCATAAACACCACGTGGAGACAGAGAGAAAAACGTGGCCAGGGAAGACATGTACAGGGTAAATAATTAAGAAAGCACAATGCCGAGAAAACGAAGCTTTGGAGAAAGCAGCTGAAATCTGTGTGCTCATTGGAATGAGAAATGTGACATTTAAATGACCCAGAAAGTTTCTAGGAGCAGTCAATGCAGGCATGCTGTCACAGCATTTAAGGGATTTCAGCCCTCGTGCTTCAGGCTGTAAGGCAGTAGCACCTGCCTGAGGTTGGCCAGAACCACGCTCCCCCCTGCCATATTATTGCTGAATTGTCCATTACAGGGGTTTTAAACCATTTTCTGAAGCATCTGCTCTTGGCTCCTGTCAAAGGCAAGGCACCTTTGCAACTCCAGATGAACCATTGCTCTAATGTGTTATGACAATTTCTCTGTTCCTACAAATGTCTAGATTAAACTCCATTTTCATTTCAGCTAAATGGTTCACTTTACAAAAATAGCTCCTGGAAATACTTGGTGGAAAAAAGAGAGGACAGTAGCCTGAATATCTTGCCACTACAATAATTGAAATATAATATCAAGGGCTTTGCCTAGAAATTATTTTAATCAGAATTGTATTATACTGTGCAGGCCATAGGTATTCCCAGTCAATTGACAACCCATCACAGAGGATGCAGGACATTAGTTTGATGCCTGTTTAGTTACTCTGTGACCCACTGTGACAAACCCTCTGAAAGGTGAACCTGGATTGCAGCAGTCCTTGAAAGTAAAGAAAACATTAACTAGAAAGCCAGGACGAATTTAGCAAGGCTGACAGTGCCAAAAGAGTTCCTTGCAAGAACAATGAAAAATTATCCCTGGGGTTTAAGCTAAAAAAGGGCACTGAATGATTTCCAAAAAAGTGGAAACTCTTTTGATTTTAAATCCTTGTAAAGCAAAGTCAAGTTGAAGCTGTCACCGTAATCTGAATGGAAGCTTCATTTCAAATCCCTCACAGCCTATAATGTTCTGATTTTAAAGGTTAAACAAGCAGTAAAAGCACAAGTTTATTAACTCTTGTCTTCCCCTCTCCCAAACTCCAAACCAACTAAATATAAACCAGCCTAACTAGCTGGAGGCCAAATTTAACTTGGTAGCTGATAGCTGGTGGAAACACTGTAGAACAAGAAAACAGGAGCTCTATGAAGATGAGAAATGATGTCTTAGAAGATTTAGTTCATCTTAAACTCCTGGCATCATCTGCTTCATAAAGGAGAGAGAAAGAGAAGGTAAAGTTCTCTTTGGAGCACTTTAACAGACATGAACATAAGGAAAATGTCTTGTTCTTCTTTGCCAGTCTGATCTGTCAGAATGAACAATTCCCAATCCAAATCAATCTCCTCCTCCCACTTCATCAAAATATTTTGTTTTACAACATGCTGGCTAAGATCATTTACAGCTCTACTGTGTCAGTTTTTCCCCCTGCAAAACCTGGGAGATACATCTCTCTTCCCTCCAGAAGAGGGACGACTAATGCTAATTAAATTGATTTCCCTTTAGGAAGGGGGAATGTTCTTCTCTTCTGTTGTTTTCATTACAGTATTACAAACTTTCCTCTTCTACACAAAGCAAGAAACACAAATGACCTTTTCCATGTACGTGAGAATTGCCAGGCAGGGGGAATAAAGATCCACAGGGTTGGAAAGACACACAGGACATATAGAGAGGGAGGAGGAAATATTTCACAATAAGTAAGGGTATAGAAATTCTCAGTATGTGAATGTTTTTATGGGCTCCCAGCAAAGGAATGGCTTCCAAGAAGCTATCCATTAAGTGAAAAGTTAAGCATCACCATATTGAGATAGGCCTGGTATTGCTCTGGGTTTATTATTTACTTCCCTGACAGCTGCCACTCTCTTTTGTCAAGGCAGCCACTCACTGACAGGCTGCCTCTCTCTTGATTTACATCATCTCGAAATCTGTGTCACATGGAGATGAATGAAGACTTCACATCTATTATCAACCTGACCCATTTCCTCTTCTGCAGAGGAAGGGCCATACAACAAGGAGAACGTCACAAAACTACAGCTCTTCAGCCCTGAGAAGGAAATGAAGCTTTTCTCAGAGAGCTGAGGGTCAACATGGCATCCATCCAAGGCAGATCTCCTGCTCAGGGAGATTCATGGGTTTGTCATCAATAAAGAAAGGCAAATTGACTTGCTCTGGTCCAAATCTTTCCTCCCAAGTGCTCTCCCTAAGGAATGTACCAGGAATCACTGCCTAAAAAGGAATGACCTCTGCAAGACACCTCAGTTTTGGGCAAGAAAATGCTGGGTGGTTCTGCATGATGCAGTTTGCTCAAGCTGCTTATCTAAAGCTCTGGGCACCTTCAGCATCCCAGTCTAAATAACCAGAAACCACAGCCACAACTGAAGGGCCAACAGCATAGCAATACTTCCCAGAAGACTTCAACACCCTTCACTCCAGCTGAGAACTCTGAGAAATATGTTGGTTTAAGCTAGCTAGCACTGGAAAATCAAATCCTAAGGAATGAAAGGGTTGATATATGATGTCTCAGTAAGGTTCAGGTTCAAAACTAAACTTTTGAGTGGATTTCTGTTGGGACAGAGGAAACAATGTGACACATGGGAGAGTGAAGCACTCCACTCTTGTGATGCAGACATCCAGCAAGAGGCAAGAGGCAGAAGACAGATTCATCAACACCATCTTGGTAATTCAGGAAAAAACCCTCAAAGGGGATCCCCAGTATTTTAAGCTCCACTAAGAATATGTTGGAAATCTCATCACATCAAGCCCTTAAGATATATAATCCATATAATAATATATCCATAGCTAAGGCCCATGTTTGCCACTGGGGAAGCACAGCTACAGCACTGAGGGGTTCTGTGTCTGTACCCATTTATAATTAGGGAGGTTTTGAATAGAATAGAGATTTTCTGCACTTTATGACCAAGCTGACCAGAACAACAGGGGGAGTAAGTGAAGGGAGTACAACTTCCACAAAGTGACAAGGAGGAAAAGCTATTCCTACCTGACATAGAGGAGCAATCACACCGCCCTGGAGGCAAGAGAGGAACCTCAGGATGTGTCAGGAGGCCTGGAGCCAACTGCTCTGGGAGCAAGGTGCCCTTGCATCTGCCCAATGCATTCCCCTCATGCAAATCTGCTCCAAAATGTCCTTCAGCTGAAGTAACTTATCTGGCACTGAGGACACCCCTTCACTCTGATTGCTGCAGAAACATTTCCATTAGAAATGCAAACCCAACAGTCAAGTGTCAAAAAAGGGTTATTTACATCACAAGAAGCAATTTCACATCATTTGAAATTTTCTGTCTGCATTTTCTCTTATGTCCTGGAATTGAAGCTGTTAAATTAGGTTAGAATCCTCTCCATTGACTGCAGAACTACTCATAATTTAATCTCCCTAATAACATTAAGAGTGCAGTAGGATCCTTCCAAACTAAGGGTAGGATGATCTATTAGCATTTCACGTGTGTCTTCATGCAGGGTGAATGATAATAATATAATATAAACAAATTCTATAAAGTGTGAGTACTTTCAACACATTATTTACTGAAACCTGAAAACAGAACCACTGCTTCACCAAAAGCACAGTTTAGGCTGTTGAGGAGACTTCTGCAGAATTTATTAGAGATTAAATTAAAAATATTATATAAGGAAATGCAAACTTTCAGGAACACACCCTTCTGAAATAGAAGGATACAACTCTTCCAAAGGATGTCTGAAGTGCCTTTTTTTGGTGCACTGTTTGTAGGGTTCTTGCATAAGTAATAAAAACAGAACAACTTTTTCTGCCTTTTAAGATGTTTCTATGCCAGAGTAACCCCACAGGTGAAGCCACATGCATTTAAAAGGCTGCTGTGTGTTTGAATTAACGTGCACAAGTAAATAGTAAAGAACAGTGAAAATTACTTGGGAGCTAGCATGAGGTATGGGTAGAAGGTTTTAAATTAGCTGGTTCCAGGAGTTATGGCCCATCAGGAAAAAATAAGCAGAAAAGCATCATATGGTTAGATGTAGGATGAGGACTAAAGCACAGGTTTTACTTTTCATGTACTCTCAAACATTCATATTTAAAGTACATGAAAACATATGTCCATTTCTTATCACTTGCAACAGAAAACAAAATCCATGGCTCCACTTCATATGTGAAAATGTATTTTTCAAAAAATGACTCCTAAAATGTTTGAAACAATAAATCATATCCCCTTTTCAGCTATTTCCAGCTCCTTTTAATGTCTTAGTTAGTTATCTTAGCAATAGTTGGGGTTTTTTAACCCAGGCTGAGAAAGAGTCCAGGACTGATGAATTTAAGAGTTTCTGGCTCTGCTGGCAGCCCTCAGGCCCCACTGAGGGCAGAAGGGGATGAGCAGGCAGTCAGGAGTGATAGCCCTTCTCTTATGACCTCCAGTTTTCCTGACAGAAAAAACACCTCACAGACTTGTAAGATGAAAGTCTGGGATGACTTTTGAGGCCACAAAGACTCTGAAAGTCATTTTTATATTCTTTATAATGGTATAAAAAAGGGACAGTAGCAATACTAGTGCTATAAAATGACTTTGTGAAGAATCTTCCCTGATCTTCACACTCCAGACTCTCTGTCACAAGCACAAGTCTAATGTTTTCATTCATCATCTCAGTCTAGATAAAAATGATCCATTTTTTGAGGAGCTTATTGTCTTTGGATTACTTCTTCTAAACACAGAACCTTATCTATTCAATGTGGATGCCTGGCTCAACCATGACCTTGTCAATCTCATTAAGACTTGAATGAATTTTCTCAATTTTTCTTATCAATCAAGGTAATTGCTTCTTGCAGGAAATCCAATCTTCTGTTAACCACACCATTACCTGGTGATCGAAGTCCTCAAACTCTGTGTAAGCTGGAATCACTCAAATTACCCAAGAGAGCAGAGAAGCCTAAATTCATAAAAATCTCCACAGGTCATTTCCATTTCAGAAACTATTCCACAGTTTGTCAAGTATCTTGAAATATTTCTAAGAATTAAAAATACTTTCACATCACAGTTTTACATCAGGCTTTAGAGTCATAAAAGATGACACTATCCGGGCAAAAGCTGTGTAAGATGAGAACAGGAAAAGAAGGAATTAAAAAAAAACTCTAGAAGAAGGGGATTTTTAGCAGGGATATGAAGACTAAAGTAGATAAAAACCTAAGAATATAAGAGAAGTCACACAGATGGAGCAAAAGGTCTTTTTAATCTAAAGCCTCCCTACCTGGGAGAGAGTGTAAGAACAGGAATGCACTGATCCCTCCTCAGAGCAGCTCCCTGGCCATCAGCAGCTTCCTGAGACAGGCAGCTCTGTTATATTTAAGAGCCCACACTGGATTTTTCTGTTGTGATTCCACCCAGCTGATTTGAACTTACAGAAGCTTTTAGCACATGCAGTATCTCCATCTCTATTTTAGCCATGAGTGCCTTGGATGCCATGCTAATTCAGGCCACAGATGAAATACTTAACTTTGAAATACTGGAATGTAATTAAGAAGAAAGGTTTGGGGAGGGCTGGAAGCAAGTAAGGAACTTGCTCTTCTGTTGATACAGATCATAGACAGATTTACCAAGAGGTGCCCTACTTTCAGAGAGACTGCATGTGTTTTTCTTCTACCAACTCAACAGCAAGTGCTAGGGATATTATCTAACTAATAATTCAGAGCTTTTATGAATCAAAAATATTTATTTCACAGGCAAGAAAAAGTTAGTGCTTCCAGTACCAATTGATGTTTTTTATTTTCATTTATAGCTCTGATCTTTATTTTCAGCATTTGAGAAGAGAATATATTAATACAGAGATTTGTCTTATCCTTTCTCCTAAGGATCTAGGCAGGCATCCTTGTCCTATTGAATTGGTGGAAATGCCATCATTGCCTTCAGTGCAGCTGAGATACCTACTCGGTGTGTGAATCTGTTTCAGGTCCCTGAACAAAATTCCTCCTCATGTACAAATCCCATGTGATTAAGCACACAAACAAATGTATGCTTTAAGTAAATCCCATAACTATGTAGCTTTATGTATGTATGGACTTTCTACAAACTTTAATGTATATGCAAGAAAATATGCAATCCAGCCAGCCTCTTGAATGCCTCCCAGTTCACCCAGTAAACAGTGACACAGTTCTCTGTGGAGGAACAATTTATACTCATTCATAAAACTGGCTGCGCAATACAGTTCTAACACAGAGCTGCCACTGAGACACTTGCAGAGGATGTGTGAAGCCATTGCCTGGAGCCATCTCAGCAACCAGGAGGATCAGGCATTTACATGCTGAGCAGAGGTATCCACAGCCTGGAGACAATGTAGGATTTCAGTGGGCTGGGAGAATTACAACCTCGAGGCTCCTGGAAAAGACTCAGAACAGACCTAATGCACACCTGGGAGTGAAGGCAGACCTGGGAGCTAAGGCTGACCTGGGAGCTAAGGCAGACTGAGGAGCTAAGGCAGACTGAGGAGCTAAGGCAGACTGAGGAGCTAAGGCTGACCTGGGAGCTAAGGCAGACTGAGGAGCTAAGGCAGACTGAGGAGCTAAGGCAGACTGTGGAGCTAAGGCAGACTGTGGAGCTAAGGCTGACCTGGGAGCTAAGGCAGACTGTGGAGCTAAGGCTGACTTGGGAGCTAAGGCAGACTGAGGAGCTCTGCGTGGTGTGAAGTGGGAAGGTATTTCCCTCTTTAGAGGCCCATCTGGATCTACACTTGTCCAGTGCCCGAGGCCCCTCCATATGACCAGTGGGATCTTGGCACACCCAGATCCAGCCCCCAGCTCCAGTCTGGAAAGTTGCTGCATTGTGATTACAGTCAGAGTTTTGGTATTTCCTTCCCCTTCCCCAC